>CM070502.1:29811757-30024596 GCA_036346375.1 Guadua angustifolia
TTGGCGAACTATCACAGGACCAACAGGGTATAATCACGGGGCCTTGAGGTTCCTTGATTCACTTGAGATATGCCATGCATTTGGGTGAATCGGTGGAGTCGAGGCGGTTCCCCACTTGTCCATCTATTAAACCGCTATCTGGCAATTTGGAGGGGAGGCTTCGTCATGGCAAACTACCTCCCGCCCCATTACGGGCCAGGGCGCTAGGACACAGCTCTTTGTCGAAGCTTTGGCTCCTTGGTCGTGGCGCCCGAGATCGAGCGCCCGCCGCTCCAACTTCGAGTTATTCTGGCGGCAGGCGAGAAAAGACACGGATCGTGTCATCGAGGAAGAAACGAGCCTTCTTGGCGACTTTGTGCGGCGATTCATCCGCTGGGAACACGATCGAGCATTTACGATGAGGCCGTCATCAAGGCCTTCAAGTTAAAGTCGTGATCGGCGTCTCACGAAGACACGGAGATCACCTCGAGGCTTGCGTCAACAAACTTTTACGCATGGCGGGCGATGCGTGGGCCTTGAGACGGCCCGTCCGTTGGAAGCGACTCGACCAAGGTAAGCTTGGTCTAAACCAAGAAGCCGGCCCGTCCAACTCGGGCGCCGACCAAGCGCCACCACCAAGCAGCGCGATCGCGAAGGTGGCGGAGGGCTCACAGAGTGTCGTCTCGGCGGATGGCGGTAGCGAGTCCTCGAGTCGAGGCCAAGCTTCGGGAGGACTCTAAGCCTCGCCAAAGCCGACCCGACCGCACCGGTGAAGAACCGGCCCAGCGGGAGGCCGCGTGCGGTCCCGGCAGGCCGATGCTCGGCGGCCGAGGTCGAGCAGCCTTGAGGTTCGGCGAAACAAAGTTCTGTCTTTTCCGCAGGCGGCGACCACGATCTCTGAACTGCGAGGGCTTGGCGAGAATAAGCTAAGCGCCCTCTCGATGGGCGGGGTGAGATGCCCATGCTCCGAAGGATGACGACCGGCCGGCGGGTGAATCTGCGGCCTTGGGCGGGGCGGCGACCTCGACACAGAGTTCGGCAAAGCGGCGCGGATCGGCGTCATCTTGGTGGCTCGTCGGCCTACCGATCTAAGCCTTGAGTCAAGGCGCGCGTGTACCATCTACAGTGCGCCTTGGGAAGCCCGCAGCGACCCTACAAGTGGGCGGTGCCACCATCACCTTCTCCCGGAGGATGCTCTCGGTATGGCTCGAGACCTAAAGACCGCCTTGAGTCGTGACCCGACCATCAGCAACACCACGGTCGGTCGCGTCATGGTGCGATGGCGGCAGCTCTCTTAACTTCTTTGCGGCGGAGGCGCTCGGCCGGATCAGATTCCCGATCGAAAGTCAAAACATCACCATACCGTTCTTGGGATAGTCCGGGAGTTCGACCACCCCTTAGGGCGGTTGTCTTGCCGGTCACCTTGGTAGCTCGACAACTTCGCACGAGTTGATCACCTTGAAGTGGTCGAGGTGACCTCTGCCCTAACGCCATCCTCGGGCGACCTGCCTTGGTCAAATTCATGGCGCCAACCATTATAGCCATCGATGCATGAAGTTACAGCTAGCGGTGTCATCATCGTGCGGGCGACCTACAAGCGGCGCATGGTTTGTGAGACCAAGGCCTTGGCCCTTGCGGTATCTTTGCCCAGCCGCGGTCGGAGAGAGGCGGCGAAACGCCCGGAAGCGGCGTCTGACCTAAGCGAGAACGCGAAGGCGTCTTGCTCGGCGAGCGACCCGACCAGTGTGTCACGTCTCCGATGAGTTGAGTCCCAAATAGGAACTCGAGCTCGTCACCTTCGCCAGCGCCAACAAGGGTATATTAAGGCAGGAGCCAGCGGATATGCGGCGTCGAGGTGATTGAGCACAAAGCTGCAGTGGGATCGGCTCCCGGCACATGCGCCAAAAAATGCGTCGCTTCTCTCGGGAGAAAATCGCGATCATCAAGAAGAACCTCGACAAGCTCTTGAAGGCGGCTTCATTAAGTGAGATCAACTACTCAGTGGTGGCCAACCGGTCATCGTCTTGAGAAAAAGGAGAAAGTGGAGAATGTCGCGTCGACCATCACGGGGTTGAACTCGGCTTGCGAAGGACAATTTCCGCTTTCGGCGCATCGACGGATCGTGGACTCCTGCGAATGCTAAGATCTTGAGCTTCTTGGATGCTTACTCGGGGTACCACGGATCAAAGTGGCGATCGACGGCGAAAGCAAGACCTCCTTCATCCGCCGTTTGGCACCTATTGCTATCTGACCATGTCATTTGATGCTGCGCAATCTGAGGGCCACTTTTCAGCGTCGATGACCAAGACTTTCGAGCTCGGATCGGGCGGAACCTTGAGGTCTCGTGGGCGACATCATCGTCAAAAGCCCGCAGAAGGCGACCGCGTTCGCGACCTCGAGAGACCGCCAACCTGAATAGGCACAAGATCAAGCTCAACCCGAAGTGCGTGTTGTGCGGCGTCCGTAAGGTGCTCGGCTACATGATCGGGGCTCGGGGTTGGACCAAACCGGAGAAGATCGAAGCGATCGAAAGATGGCACCCGGCCTCGATCAGCGGTGCAAAGCCTCCTTGGCGCATGGCGCCCTCGGCAATTCATCTCGAGGCTCGGCGGCGGGCTCCCATTCTTCCAAACCTTGCGCAAGCACGAGGGGCCAGTGGACTCGAGGCCACAATCCTTCGGCGACACGAAGGCATACATCGTCCTCACCCCTCCTTACAGCGCCACAACTTTGGTGAAATTCTTTGCTATACCTCGCGGCCACCCCCATCTTTGTTAGTCTTCTTCTTGTGGCGAACAGGGGCCTCAATGACACCCATTTATTATGCCGTGAGGTCTTGCGGCGGCGAAGGCGCTACCCATGAGTCTGAGCTGTTATATGCTCTCCTCATGGCAGCGCAGCTCAGGCACTATTTCGGGCACACTCGGTGGTCGTCGAGCAACTTCCGCTCGAGGGACATCTGAGAACCGGAGGCGGTGGCGAATCGCCAAGTGGGCCATGGGCTGGCGGCGTTCGGCGTCGGTCGTGGCGCGCGCGACCATAAAATCGCAAGTGCTCGCCGACCGTGGTCGGCGAGCGTCGACCAGCTCGAGCTTGGTCGAAGGCAGCCACAGGTCATGTTCTTGACGGCTCGAGATCCTTCAAGCGCTCGGGGGATCATATCCTCACCCAGCGGGCGACAAGGTAGTCGTAATTCGTTTTGGCTTCTCGGCGACCAACAATGTGGCGGAATCTGAAGCTCTTTTGGCGGCTTGCGAGCTTGCAAGGCCTTGGGAGTCTGCCTTTGATCGTGAAGAGGCGACTCGGCTCGTCATCAATCAGTTCAACAAGGACTACGATTGCTCGGGGAGACTTCGATGACAAAGTACCTCGCCGGCGCGCAAAGATGGAAAGTGGTTCGAGAACTTGGAGCTCAAACACATCCCGGGAAGGACAACTCGGCGCGGACTCCCTCTCCAAGCTTGGCTCCTCAAGCGAAGTCACAGGCGTCATCACAGAGACACTAAGCGGCCCGTCAATCTCCGACCAGAAGTCGCGCTTCGCCATGGTCGAAGGTACACCCTCTGGGCGAGGCCATCCACATTTCCTTGCTCGAAGGCGACACCTTACGACCTGGGGAGAGCGGATCAGCGGCCGATGCAGCCTGCGCTTGTCGAGGAAGCTTCTGAGGCGCAATGTTTAGGCATCTGCCGGTGCATCTCCACGGAGGAGGTAAGTACCTCTTGCATGACATTCCTCGAGGCCTCTGTAGGCGCACTCTTCGTCTGAGGACAATAGTGGAAGGCCTTCGCATGGGGTACTATTGGCCCTCGGCGCTTCGGGGCCTTCGTGATATCGTCACTTTTGCCGAAAACTGCCAATTCCACGCCGGAAGTCGCATCAACCGCCTCTGGCGCTCGAGACCATCCGCTCGCGTGGCCCTTCTCGACACAGAAATTGGATATCCTCGGTCCTTTTCCTCAAGCGGCCGGAGGAAGAAGTTTACATTCATCATTGTCGACACCTTCACCAAGTGGATAGAAATTTGGCGGTCTCGACCATAGCTTCTTTCGGCGGCGAGTTCATTTTCCGCTTATTCGTGGTCACGGTGCGGGGTTCCATGCAAGATTATCGCGACAAGCGGTACTCGGTTTACGGCGAGTTGTTCGGGGAGTTTTGCGAGGAACTTCGGCATTAAAATTGCTTAAGCCGGTGGCTCACCCGAACAGCGGAGCGGCGGGCAGCCAGCGAACCGTCGTTGAGCGTCAAAAGCGAGTCGCGAGATGAGCTCGGCCGTCTGACAAGGCACAGGTGGGCGAACTTCCCGTCCTATGGTCTGTCGTACCACAACAAGCGAGCCACGGGGTCCACCCTTCGGCTCGTGTTGATGCGAAGCCGTCACGCCTCCGAGTCCGGCCCAGGCTCTGCCGAGTCGGCAGTCGACCAAGTCGACCGAGCCGAGCGGTCTCGACCTCACCCTCGCGAGAAGAAGTAAGATGCCGTGCCTTTGCACGATCAGCGCACTACTGCAAACTCTTAGCGAACATGCGTCTCGGTCGATGCGACCTAGGAAGCTCCTTGTTGGGGACTTAGCCACGAGGTGGATTGAGCTCGTCCGGCACCAACAAGTTATCCCGCGATGGGAGGCCCATATAGAGTTGTTTCAGCGAGATCGCCACGAGGGCTTCCGGCTAGCGATGCCGGCAATGAAAGCTCTCTAGCTCGTGGAATATGATCGACCGGAAGTTTTATGTGTAAACCCTATACCTCACATTTCAATAAAAGTGATCTTTCATTTTCTATATCTCTGCTTCGTGATATTCTTGCTATTTCTTTTGAGCGGTTCCTCGTTTGTTTTTCTCGAACCACGACCCTCGTCTTGCGAACACGATTAAGCTCTGGTCTAGCGGCGCAGTTTGGCGTTCACCGCCCGTGAGCGAGCTAAGCGTAAGCGAACCTCTTCGCAATCTAGCTCTTCCTGTGCTCGGGCTCGGTGAGAACCTCGCCGCTTTAGCGTCGGCGATATGCATGGTCGCAAGGACGTTCGAGCACTAACGATGACCGCCGTGCCCTTCTACCATTGCGGTGTTCCTCCACTTTGCGGTCGTGGCCTCTCGTCCATGTTTAAGTCTTGTGCAGAGCCTGTCGCTCGACCTCGGACCCAGGAGGCTGGGTAAGGCTACCCTATCGGCGCCACGACCTAGAAAGCAGGAGCGACCAATAAGCAAAGCAAGGAAGACTTCAAGTATCCCCAAGCTACGGTTTACAACAGGGCGAGGTTTCTTTGTACACAAAAACAAACCACTTTTGTTAGTACATTCCGCTCTTTGATGTTTCCTTCACAATTCGGCCATCTCGCGGGTAAGCTTTTCTGCTTTCGGTGAGCCCTCTTGCCTTCAGAGGTTGCGATCTCACCACAGGTGGAGGGCTTATTTGGGAAGCATCCACGGCTCGGCATCGTTAAATCTTCAAAATTTGGGCAGGGCATTCTTATTGCTTTCTGCAAGCGCTCGAGCTTTTCTTGAGCAGGGACCTTAGTCCGGGCCCAAGAAGCGACCTCGCGAGGAACCTTCTCAGCGCCTCGACTTTAAGCGTTCGACCTCGGCGCCTTGGTAGCGCGTTCGAGCTTCCCCTCAAGCTCAAGGATTTTGGCCTCGAGCTCGGGGGCGCCCTCGTCCTAGAATGTACTGCTCATGGCGGCCCTCTCGAGTCCTTGACCTTGGCACCTTTCGGTTTCAAGTGTCTTGTTGGCGCTCCCAAGTTCCTCTTATTTGGAGTATTTTGGCCTTGAGCTCGGGAGTTGACGCCTCCGCGGAAGCCTTCTCCAGAGCCTTGATCTTGCCCTTCTCAGCCTCGAGCGCCGTGGCTGAACGTGCGCGCTCCTGCTCCACGGCCCTAACACAGAAGTCGCGTTCGGAGACCTTGGTCGCTCGAGCTCTTCGCGTGGACTATCTCCTGTGCCCTCATCGTCGGCGTAGATCGCCGAGCTCTTGGGCCTTCTGCTCAAGGCTCCCCTGCTTTCGACCTCAATAGTGCACCTGGCCGGGGCCGCTCAACCTCCCGCGCCTCCCTTTGCGTCGAGGGACCCCGGCCTGACGGCATACTCTCGGAGGCCTTGTAACCCTCGAGAGCCTGATCGATCACCTTCCTGACGAAAAGGATGGCCCAAAAGTGAGAGGGACAAGGAAGTCAAGCTGCGAGCTCACGAAGTCGTGGAAGACCCTCACCTCGCCCGAGTCGCCCCTCCGGCGTCTTGTGGTGAAGTCCTCACGGTCGTCATCGATCGCGAGGATCTCCTCCTCCTCGTCGACCGCCTTGCCGGTCTGGGGATCGACCACGGCCACCGATGGCGCACTTGGGCGGGACTCGAGTCCCGCCCGAGGCGGCAGTTATCATGCCTCCTCCCGGTGGGTTGAGGCAGCCCGGGAGAGACATAGCGGCGAGCCGGCCCGATCTCCACGGTCGGGGTCCGCTCGTCTCCGCGCCAAGGGATGGCGGCGGATCCGCCTCGGTATTCCCGACCTCCGTGGCACAGGGTGCAGCGGCCTCGGCCTTCGGCACGATCCACGGTGGGAGATGCAATGGAGCTCTGCGGACCCGTCGCCCCGGTGGCCGTGTGGTCGCGACCTCGGCCGGAGCGATCGTGGTGGTGGGGTCTTGGAGCCACTTCAATCATGGCCTCAGGACTGAGTATCCTCCCTCCGCAGGCGTCGGGAAGCCGTCGGCGACATCTGCGCCGTGGGCCTCGCCGTGTCGTAGTCCATGTTGGCCATGAGCTCGTTTTCTTCAGACGAGCCGTCGAGCCTTGGTAGAACTCACCGACCAAGGGCTGGCCGAAATCGTGTCCCCGCGACGATCGCGGCGTGGTACCAGCTTCGGCGTTCTCCTCCTCGGACTCGGACTGCCACGGACAACGACCATCGTCAAAAGCGAGCAAGTTTGAGCTCGGGTGCTCGAGTCTGCGATCAAAAGCATACACTAAGCGAGAAAGGTCACGAAAGGCGGTGCGGGCCGGGATGCGAGGGCTTACAGGTCACCGATCTCCTCCTCGTCGAAGGTCGTCGAAGGTCTTCTTGCCCGATGTTGAGGGATGTCACGTTCGCGGCGTCCTCGCGACTGAGTCTCGGGTCGGCGGCTCCGCATCACCCGCCCGGCGAGGGCTCGGGCTCGAGGCTCTGGCGGTGTACTCGAATACTGGCGGCGGCGGCGCGCTCTGCTTTACTACGAAGGCTTCGTCAAAGCGGCAAAGCGGCGGAAAACACAAGCTCGGGGCTCGACGAAGGGCCCTTACCATAGCACGATCTCCCCGCTCGACATGGCGCTTCTTCGCCTCCGTTCGGCAATCGGCCGGTGGAAGTCGCTTCTTCCCCTTCTTGCCCCTTGCCCGGTGGTAGAACATTCTCTGGCGTGTCCGGTAACTCTGATGGGCTGCGTGCGGGCGGGGCTCGAGAAGGGGCTCGTGGGTATAAGACTCGGCGCTTGGTGGATGACCTACCTCGTCCTTCGGCGGAGTACATTCTTGGGGACGGGGTTGCGATGGCGTACTTTCGTCGCCCGGCTTCCCAAACATCTCGACCATCTTGGCGGAGACCCGAGATTCTTCGGCCTTTGCGGGACAGCGGTATCAAGAGAGGATCGAAGGGTGTCGCATAAGCGGACCTTGAGACAAAAAGACTTACTAGGCGTGCCCTCGCGGGTAGCATCGTCGGACCCACGGATCTCGAAGAAGGGTGCTCCCTCACTTTGAGAGGACCGCGCAGTTCCTTGAAATCGTTAGCGATCCTTTGCCGTTAAGACGCGCGTTCTTGCGAATATGGATGAGGCGATGGCCTCTCGTCGACCTCGAGTCGTCGGCTCGAGTCTCCTTCTTGCGGTTGGCGATGGGGTCGCCATTACACCGGCGTCGGCCTCGCCCTCTTGAGTAGAACCGGCGCTTTCGTTCCACGGGCGAGGAATCCGAAGTGGAACTTAGGAAGAGCCCGCTTGAGCCCGACCGTTCTTGGAATGAAGCGGCCCGACCACGGGGTCCTTCCGGGCGGAAGAAATGAAATGCCGAAAGAAGAGTGAGGGGTGGGGAGAATCCCGGGAACCCCTTGCATAGATGGGAAAAGATGGTGAGAGAAGAAGCGGAGTTTGGCGCCAAATTGATGAGCTCGATGTCGCATTTGGAGAGGACCTTGCGGCGAACTCACTCTCCGGGGTCCGCAAGCCAAAGAGGGCGTAGTGCTCGGTGCGAGCGATCTCATCGTCCTTGAAGGTATGACTTCGGTCTCGTTGCGGCGGCTGACCGCCTAAAGCAGGTCCAGCGGCCCGGGGACTCGAGCTCTCTCATCCTCGAATCCGACAGTGCTCCTTCTAACTTGGTCATGGCGATCGTCTGGTTTTGTCGCGAGGAGAGGAGGACCTTGCTCGGGCGAGAGGACTTGGAAAGCGAAGGGCTCAAGGCGAGCTTTTCTTCTTTGAAGATGTGGTATTTGGGATTATGAACGCAACGGTAAAATCCGATCCTGGCGCCTTAAAAGCGTGCCAACTATGACTTGGGCTGTGATTAAGGCTTGGGCTCTGGTCGAGGCGCGCGGTGCCCTGTAGATTCACATCCGTACCAACATCGAAAATCGAAGGTCGCCGGTGTCGTGGCCAGAGGCTTGCCTTGTGGTCTCCGCCGAGCCTCGACCAAGGAGTCAAGACCTATGAAGGTTTTTAGTCTCAAGAATAAGGCTCGAGGTGCGTCTGAGGGTTCCCTCCGACCTAGAGCCTCGGGGGCTGGTGGCGGCGAGTGGTACCCTTGACCAGCAGGAGTGTGGTCGTGATTCCCATGCTCGGAAGGCCCGACCGCGACACAGGTGCCTTGGGCGCTCGACCTGGCCTTGGCCTTGCGAGCTCGGCACCTCTCGACCTCGAGCTCGGCGGGGTCTCGCTGAAACCTGGTCGCCCTAGGATTCGGATCGAGCATTTGGTGACGGTTGCGAGAAGGCGGGTCGTGGGGTGATTCGAGTCTTGCAAGCAAGTTAGAGCGATTCTTGCCAGACCCTCAAGGTGCCGAGGCCCCTTTCGAGGTTTGCTCGGCCGTTCGCGTACAAAGGAAGTATAAAGACCAAGGATGCATGAGCTCGAGACACGGAGACAACACAACACACCTGGCAGCTCGAGTTAGGAATCACCATTCTTGTCTTAAGTTGTAAACAACGCTCTGTACACCCATATAACAAGAATCACCGCCCATGGCGGCAGAATGAAACTATTACCTTCACGGGGCTCGAACCGGTATAAACTCTTGTCTCGTGCTCGTTATGCGCCTTGCTCAGACCATCGCCCGTCGATTTTCTTCCTTCGTTAAAGTAAAACAGCGGCTCGGGTCCCATAAACTCTCGACCCTACCTCTTTTTGCGGTTGTGATCGATCGTCGACAATATAATGTTAGAATGTTAATAAATAAAATATAAATAATTTGAAGCTAAAAGTTTTGATAAGATTTAATCTCTCGATAAATCCAAAACTGAAAATAGAAATATATGCCTGATGCTTTGTCAAATTTTTTAAATTCTGTGGATAATATTTTCCTCTGAAATTTATATAGTATGAATATAACTCCCTGTACATCATGTAGTAAATTCATCAATAAATTAGTGACATGATTTCTAACTGATCCAATGAACTCATCATAACTCTGCTCACTGAAATTGCTTGAGGACATGGGGTCTCGAACCACTATGTGACCCTACCTGCTAGTCTCAGCTCTGACCTTCTTCTTCCTCTCGCTAGTGAAGCCCCCGAGCGAAGCTCTCTGGTGCTCTACTGTGATAACCATCGTTCAATGTGTCATTGTGCCACCTAGTGTCCTTGTGTAATCATCACCTTGCCACACGCATGCCTCGTCGGGATTTTGCCTGCTCCGGCCATGCTTATCTCTATGCGACGCAGCAAGCTCACCTCGCCAAGTGTTCATCCGAGCCTGAGCTATTCGTGCCAAATCCCGACTATAAATACTGCCTACTAGTTTGCAGAGAAACACACATCACTTCCTTTGCTAGTTCGGCAGAGAAGTCTCTGAGCCTTTGCCAATTTCACAGTTTCCACCTCAAAGCGAAGAACCCTAGAACTTGCACGAGATTAAATTCTTCCAAAACAACTGAAGCAATTCCAAATTCCTTTAAGCCGTAGCTTCTCCACTCACTCACGAATCAAAGCCCTCATCAAAAGCTGAGGATCTTCAACCAGAAGCTCACCACCGTGTACTATTCTTCTTCCCCAAGCATGGTGCATGACGACAGCCTCAACCGAACCTCCTCCGATGCTCAAAGAAGGAAAAATAGAATGCTATGATCTAGTAGATGCTCAATCCAGAACCCATTCCATTTAATCGACCTCCAATCGCCGGTGCGGCTCGTCGCCATTGCCGCCGACATGTGCGCTCGATGGGCGACCACCTCTGGCCACCATTAGTAGCCTCAAAACCCACTCCTAGGTGTGCAATGAAGTGCTCTAGCTAACCCCGCTACCGATTCGGCGCCTCTGGCCCCGGATCACCGTCGGCGAGCTCCAAGGTAGAGCGCTCTGTTTTGAATCACTGACCGTAGGCCCCACTTGTCAGCCATCGTGCCTCACAGCTGTGTCACTCTCACTGACCAATCGCCCCCACCTGTCAGCTATGATTTTAAAATAAACTGCGAAAAGGAAAGGCGCTTTCAAAATCTTGGCGATATTTCCATTTTTCTCTGGAATTTCCTAACCAAATTAATTTAATTGTGAATATCTTTCTCATTTTAATCCAAATGAAATGAAACAAAATTTTAAATTCATCTAAAATCAAGTTCTTCTAGAATATGCAAAAATATTTTGAAAAGGATCTCTGAACAAATTTGAAATTCAAATTTAAGTAAAAGGCCAAAATATATGCTATGAATAAAATTTTTGTAAACAAACTTGGAATTACTTAAAACCAATTTTAATAGAATCCTTATGCTTCCATGAACTCAAATATATAAAAATATTTAAATTTCAACTTTGTTTGTATCATTTCCTAATAAAGGTTAATTGCAATACCATAAATATTCAAATGTATGTAATTTGTACAAAAGAAATATAAAATGAACAAAGTTGAATTCTATATGATAGTATATTTGAATATGCCAAAAAGATTTAAGAAATGAACTAGACTTGAATTGTTTCATAAATAAGAAAAAGACTTATAGATATGCTTGTATTGAATAAACTAGCAGTAGTATACATCTGTATATGCACATGGTTCAGAATGGATTATGAGACTAAATCACTTTACACAAACAAAAGGATTACATATGCATAAAACTTCATGAGTTAAGTATCAGATTAGGCAAAGCAAATCTTAGTATATTCTATGAGGTAAACCCATGATAAAAGGCAAAATGAACTAAACTAAATTCAACTTATAAAAGCCTTTAATCTTCATATGCTTGTGAACTATCGCGGCCAAAATCAAAATAATACAAAATTAGTTTTAAAACACTTCTAAGGTCATTCCCTACTTATGCCAGAAAAATGAGTAAGTGATCATGTTTAGTGTAGTCACAAACTAAAAATGAAATCCATCTTCCCGATAAAGTCAATTCTGTGATCATTTAAGCCTATTCGGCAACTTGTAAAACTTTGCATCTAAAGGCCAGTATTAAGGAACTTAGTCTAAAAACACTCTTCATTATATGTACTACCATAATTTAGAAAAGTATTCTATTTAGAACTTGCTCTGTATATAAATCCTGTTACTGCAAATACCCTTCGTGAAATAGTTGCGTAGAAAACTAAGCCAACTAAGCAATTTCAACGGTATGTAGAATAACTCATCTAAATGCAAATTTTGAAAATATTAGTGTAGAAACAATATTTGGTATATGAACTACTGTACTCTAGAAAAATATATTATTTACAACTTGCTATTCATATATATCTCGCTAACTCAATACCCCTAAGTGATAATCACAAACTTCACCTCGCTAGCCCAATTCCATGTAACGTAAACCTTACAATACCATATAAGCCATTTCGGCAATGAATATAATGTATCGTACAAACCCTAAAATTTATAAAATTAGTTTAGAAACACTCTCCAAAGTATAGACTACCATAATATGAAGAAATAATCTTATTCCGTTATGCTTTGAATATTAATCCTGTTAGCAGAATAACCTAAAGTATTATGACTGCCGAACTTGATAATATGAATAAACAAACTCAATAAAAATGATGGAATCTATATTTAAGATATTTGTATCACCAGAACCTTATCAAAAAGCACAAATATATAACTAGTAACTTATGATGACCATTCCAGCATACCCAAAACAATTCTTATGCAATGTTAATTAAGGAATGAATACTATTCACATATATGCATCATACAACAAGTTGACTAATGATTAATTCTATTAATCCAAATATTTTTTGCATCTTGAATTCGATATTATAAATAAAAGAATACATAATTTTAACTTCTTGAATTCGTAAGATAAGAATAGATAATATATAAAAGGAATCATGTATCGCTCGATCGGAAAGTTGTTAACGGAATGAACGTGCATAAATATACATAATCAACTAAAATGTAAGATTGTGAAGTCATTTAACCCAAACCCTAAATCATGCCTATTTCTATAGCAAGTCTTTATTTGCTTTTCTATCTATTTTCTTTTTGCCCTTATTAAAGTTTATTATTTGCTATATTTCCATCGAACGACGTGTAGAACTCGACGTTACTAACTCCGTCGCCGTCAATGCCAGCTGCGACCATGACTTTGTCATAAGCGACAAATATGCAAGGCAAGCACCCCTTTGATCATATTGATCCCAGTATTTAATTTTCATTTTGTTTATCAAATTGTTCATGCATGCGTTTATTTTCTGTAAATTCGCTATTTTGTGGTATGGTAGAATATACCTGTTATCTCATGAAGCTTTCTTGATAAGTATGGACATGTGAACCTTGATAAACCATATAAAAGGGTTAGACAATAAATAATGTCAACATGGGTATAAATAATGTCAACATGGGTATAAAGGATTACATATTATCCATGCTTAGCCATGCTTTAGAACCAACGTTGGATATGATCAGATCAAAATTGTTACTTGTGAAATTAAAAATGTTGGTTACGATATAATGTCGGATGTGGGTATTTTGAATAAAAACTCAAAATAAAACTATGGTTTTGATGCGGGCAATTATTGGCAATAGCCGGATGTACAAGAGGACTTGTACGTAGTGTAGGGTGAAGTATTGCCCATGTCAGATTAAGGACCGAGCTATGGGTTGCTTACAAGCTAAGAAATCTGTGCAACCACAAGTGCTGTTATGAGGCAGCCTTAATCTATTAAGTTTCTTAAATCTGGCTTTGCACATTGGTAGGCGGGAGATAGTAGAAGCATTCTATTTAGGTTTGCTTGTGAGGGGCTTCCACACCTCGGTGTAGGTAAATTCATGTCGGTACAATAGTGTACGCCTTGTTATGAGAAGAAACCTTTATTACAGGGGTAATGCTTATATTTCCAATACAAAAGACAGGGCCTTCCTGCCATTCTTGTTTCTTCTCCATAGCAAGGAATAACGTCACTTGGCTGGTGCAATGTCGGGTTTAAATAATGTAACGGTTATGTTATGATCTCTCTGTGGCACACCAAAGGAAGTGTGTCAATTGCGCAGCACAAAGAGTTGATCATTTCTTGTGGGTAAAACTGTACACCTCTGCAAAGTGTAAATCTAATTAATTAGCCACGCCTACAGTCCAAGGTACTTGGTAACGTCATCACATAGCTAGTTGTTTTATTATTTTCAAAATGGGATGATTTTCACCTGATGTGCCTTGTTTTGGCAAAGATTGTGGTTATGCCATGGATGGCAAGAAATTGGATATCTAATGAGGATCGGACTGCGCAAGAGATCATTTCTGTAGGTCGCTCGATCTTTCGCGGTGTTACAATAGGAACGCAGCAAGATAACCAACCGTTTTGCTTTCTGGTAGACAGATGCAACTCCGGCCTTGATAATCTTCCGATGTGTGAACATGGCATGTTATGCTCACGATACAGAAGGGTGAATCATATAGATTCAGCGAGCAGCCCAAGAACCACTTGTTCTTGATTCTACAACGCTAATACAAACCCCAGACGGGAAACACTCATACGATAACACAGTGATCCACCCTAGCGGCACGTAGCCGGAGACATACTCGTGTTCTCAATTCATACTCATGTTCTTCATTTTCAAATGACAGGATTACATAGGTATTTATACTAGGAACATCCCTCCTAGTTTTGGTGTGAAACTAAACAAGATACTAAAGGGGTTTTCTTGGGTAGATAGAAGATCTAAAGCCTTGAAAGTTAGGTAGCTACATTAGTTCTCGCGCAGCTCTTTGACAACCTGCATGTCTTCCACAAAAACAATCATTACTCCCACCTCAGAAGTCCAAAAGACGCACGGTTTGTTGCATGTGAAACTAGACTTCATTAGATTTCCAATCATGTGGTCCATGTCTATGTAAAATGTCACAATCTGCACCGAGATCATTTCAAAGTAGGCAGACGGATTGGTGATACCATTTACTAATTTGTTTTGATATTGAGGTGGCCCCCATCCCATGTCACGTAATGAAAGATACAAACTTAGGGAAATAACATACCAAACCATCTCAGTTGTGTACTCTCTTGATTTATATATGCATGGTTGAAAGCTCAAGACACTCCCATTTTCTTCATCCACAAGAATGTACTTGCTCGGCATGGTGGCACGTGTAGCATGATTATCATGAACCAAGGATTCAGCTAAAGAAAAATTATGGACCTTATCCATGCCCACATCATCCTCCCTTCCTTCAAGAGAAACCGTCCTCGGTTTCATATTCATCACTGAAAATGCTTCCTTTCGTTGGAACAACTTGGCTTGATAATTCTCTTCTAGTAACTCAACATGCATAGAAGAAAAATGGAGTGATGTACCTTTATATGGAATATCATAGCCATAACCCCACCAATTCTGTTTTGTGGTTGAAACACCATAATCATCGCACCATGATCCTCCAAGCAAAATGTCACAAGAAACCAATGACACTGGAAAAACATCACAAGTCACTTTGCAAGAATAATCTTTCATTGATAATAGCACATGCGCTTGCTCTGAAATTTTGAGAACACCATCATACCAATCCAATAGGTATGGTTGTGGATGTGGCATCTTCTCTAACTGGAGTCCCTCGATGATTTCAGCACTCAAAGCATTGATAGAACTATCAGGATCGATTGTCAAGATACAAGTCTTCTCACCAATAGTGCAATAGGAATGAAAAGTCCAATCCAAACCTTCACCTTCCTCCTCATGTAGGACATTGGAACTAAACATCCTGAAGCTCTTCTTCGAAGGCTTGATAGTAGCAGCAAGATCATCACCACGAGCAACCATGGCTTTGATACCAAATGATGAGGATCGGACTGCGCAAGAGATCATTTCTATAGGTCGCTCAATCTTTCGTGGTGTTACAACAGGAACGCAGCAAGATAACCAACCGTTTTGCTTTCTGGTAGACAGATGCACTCCAGCCTTGATAATCTTCCAATGTGTGAACAAGGTATGTTATACTCATGATATAGAAGGGTGAATCATATAGATTCAGCGAGCAGCCCAAGAACCACTTGTTCTTGATTCTACAACGCTAACACAAACCCCAGACGGAAAAACACTCATACGATAACTCAGGGATCCACCCTAGCGGCACGTAGCCGGAGACACAGTTGTGTTCTCAATTCATACTCATGTTCTTTATTTTCAAATGACAGGATTACATAGGTATTTATATTAGGAACATCCCTCCTAGTTTAGGTGTGAAACTAAACAAGAAACTAAAGGGGTTTTCTTGGGTAGATAGAATGTGAGACCCCGGATCGACTGTCCGGAATCTCCTGTGTATTTCTGTACTAGTCCCAGATCAGTAGCTATACACATAGTCAAACAGTGATGAATCATTACCGAACAGAACGAAGTAATAACATAAATATAAAGTATCATCCATGTGGCTATTTATTATATCTCTCGATCACATGACCAGAGTTCAAAGTAGCGGAAACAAATAACAAAGAGGTAAAACCCAAAAGACACCACAGGCGATGACTAGGAGCGCGCTTAGTTATCTTGGCGATCTTCAACGAACTCCTCGTCATAGAACTCACTGTCTTCAATTGCATCTTGGTAATTCTCTGATGAAAAATTTGTGTAGCATGTGAGTACAAACGTACTCCGCAAGTTTGGGAAATTATGCAACATGTAGGGCTTCCCAAAGAAGGCTTTTTAGGGTTCTTTTGCATAAAGCCAAGTTTCATCAAACTATACTTAATAATAATTTTCACAATACACATTTTAACAAATATTTTAACAATTGAATATATTTATTATTCTAGCGAAGGTTCTATCCACCATCACTAGTATCTTTGGTTCTATCCGCATAGTTTAAAAGATTAAGGTAAACCAACTCATGACTCTATCCGTCATGATCAAAAGCAGTTCCATCTACGATTGGCTCAATCCGCCAAATAAACATCCGAGAGTTCTATCCACTCTGAATCCCAAAACATCGATTAATTTAAAACCAAAACCAAGTCTACCAAGTATGAAAGCATTCTTCGCTTTGCCTTTGGCCGTAAACACGGCTATTGAATAGTTTTAACTCTGCGAGGTGTCTGACTTTACCCATAAGACATGATCTTCTCTTAATGCCAAGCTATTAACACACTTCCTTTGGTGTGCCGGTTGAGATATCATGACAAGGCCTTTACAATGTATACGCCTAACCCGACCCACCCGCTGAGGTTTCACCGCTGTTAGGGTTCCATCCACCCAGTACAGAAGCCCCCTCTTGCGCCGTGTGGGAAATACGACTTGCCTCCATCCGGCACCCACATGCCATCAACTAGCGAGTCTAAGTTAGGTTTCTACAAATTATTCAGCCAGGTCGTACCCATTATAGACATGTGGTTACACGGAAATGCTTAGAATGAATAGTCATAAGCGTCGGTCCGTAAATTGATTAGGGCGGCTTTCACAAACCGGAACCAGTGCTTCATCCGCACCCACCCAATGAACCATTCCGCCCTAATCTAAACCATTTTTATTTTATTTTTATTTTGCAATCACAGCAGCAAGAACCTTGCTACAATTTTGTTAAAACACAGTTTAACAATATTTTCAAAGCAACCCATCCATAGGTATTTTAATCACTTCCGCAACTAAGCTCATCTAACGCACTAAACAAAGTATATCACAATCTAATATGATCATGATATATCACAGCAACCTAGGGTTACAAATAAGCAGGGATTTCAATATCAAGGTGGTAATAACAATTCGGATTAACTACCAACCTATATTTAACATCATCTTTATGTAAATAGCAATGCATGTTGTAAAACTTTTGTAAATCATGGGATCAACATGCGTCAAGGAGACTTGCCTTCATCGACGAAGTGCGCTGTGCTGTTTTGAAGGTCTTCTCCTTCGTCGGCGACGACGACCGCTTCTTCGACTACGCGCAAAACGGTGCACAAAATGAATAAAATAAAATAAAAAGAAACTAAAAATTATAATAAAAATACTGGCAGATAGAGGATGAATTTAGATGAATTTAGCAATTTGAATCACTCGATTCGGAGTTACAACGGAGGAGAAACAATTGTTTGAATTCTGTCGGATTGGAAAATAGAAAATCCGAGAATATTCCTTTGGCATCTTTTCTTTTCTCCATTTTCTGATTTTCCTGAGTCACTAGCAAGTGGACCCCACATGTCATTGGCTCATGCCTTCTTCTCCAAGTGCCTGTACAGAGAAATGAGCAGAGAGGGAGCAACGCCAGTTGGGAAGGAAAAGGGCGGCTCCGTACGTGGGAAAGGACTTCATGGGGGCTTCTTGGCGTCGGCAGGCGGAAGAAGCAGCGCAATGGCCAAAATGCACCGAGAACACGGCGAGGAGGCCAATGGCGCACTGGTCTTGGCGCTCAAGGAGGCCGCGAGGCTCGGCGGACGGGAGGCAAAACAAGGTGGGGCGAAGGCGGCGGGCCTTGGCGCATGGTGGCGGGAGTGGCAACAGGCGCAACAAAACCGAGCGACCAAAAACAAGCCGGCAACACGACGGCCAAAACCACGAAATTTCTCGAAACTAGAGTGAGCACGGATAGCTAGCATCAAGGGAGTCTATGGGTGCAAGGAATTGAATTGAATCTTACCCAAGCGGGAGAAATCGGCAGCGAGCGGAGCGGCGGACGAACGGACGAACAAACTTAAAATTCGGGGTCAAACTGCAACAAAAATCAAATCTGATTGAATGGTTGTGATCACAGAAGCAAGGGGCACAAAGTGACGCAGTTGATTTACCTAGAAACTCAGTACTGGAGTAAAAGATGGCTCACCGGTGTCTTTGGAGAACGCCGGGCGCCGATTTTTCTCGAGTTTTGGAAAGGGAAATGTCACTGAACCAATGGAGCAAGGTGAGCATAGGATAGAGGACGTCAAGACGCAACTTTTGAGTACTCGCACGTCCGGTGAGGTGGAGAAACGCCCGAGATAATGGCCGAGCAATAAATTGTCATTAACGATTAATTGCGGCCGTTTCACTCGGATTGAAGATGGGTAACGGCATGGCATTTGTTCTCCATTACAACGCTGTCGCGATGCTTCAGCTCCCACATGATTTGGTGCAGTATATTGAGAGATATAAAGGTTTGAAGTTGAAGCTAGACATGGGAAGCTTGTTCATGGAGGATGGCTAGAGGTAGAATATAATGAATAGTGCTAAATCAAGAGCGCGCGAGATAAAATAGATAACAAGATCTAAAAATACCGGAAAAGATCCTGAAAATCATAAAGAATAAAATGGAACTCAATAAAATTGATTTCGCTGATTTTGGATGAATTTTGGAATTTAGATAATTTTGTGACAAATAAAAATGGATTTAATGAAAGCGCGAGAGATAAAATACCAGAGGGATTCTATAAATCTTAGAAAAATTTCCAAAATCATTTTAGAATATTTGGAACCTAATTCTATGAATTGTGATATTTTTGGAGTATTTTGGAACTCGGGTGAAATTTCGATTAAGGATCGAAATTGGGAATTCTAACTTTGCGGACGGTAAAGGATTGAACTTTAATTTCGGAAGGATGTGGATGCCAAGTTAATTAGAACACTGAGGAAAAACCAAAATTTGAAATTAATTAATTTTAAATTAGCTTTAGACAAAAGACCGAAATTGGGGATGTTACATAGAAGATCTAAAGCCTTGAAAGTTGGGCAGCTACATTAGTTCTTGCGTAGCTCTTTGACAGCCTGCATGTCTTCCACCAAAACAGTCATTACTCCCACCTCGGAAGTCCAAAAGACGCACGGTTTGTTGCATGTGAAACTAGACTTCATTAGATTTCCAACCATGTGGTCCATGTCTGCGTAAAATGTCACAATCTGCACCGAGATCATTTCAATGTAGGCAGACGGATTGGTGATACCATTTACTAATTTGTTTTGATATTGAGGTGGCCCCCATCCCATGTCACGTAATGAAAGATACAACCTTAGCGAAATAACATACCAAACCATCTCAGTTGTGTACTCTCTTGATTTATGTAGGCATGGTTGAAAGCTCAAGACACTCCCATTTTCTTCATCCACAAGAATGTACTTGCTCGGCATGGTGGCACGTGTAGCATGATTATCATGAACCAAGGATTCAGCTAAAGAAAAATCATGGACCTCATCCATGCCCACATCAATATCTCGACTCTCACGTCATGGAGGACTGTGAGTTGCTACTTATACTTTATTGTTACTTTTATATCAATCAAACATGCTTTTACAAATTCCGTTTCACAATTGCAACTTGTCTTACAAAGCTCTGAAGAATATCTTTTTATCGCAGGTTACGGGAATTTCAAGAGAAGTGATCTTTCTGGGGATTTGTGCCTTGTTAGTTGCATGAGGGTTGAATGGGCATACTTACTTCTTCTGTGCTATGAATATTTACTCTGAGTTGTAAAATACATTGTATAATTAGCTTCCGTATTAATATTATGACGTATGGTTGTGGTTCCAATTGTTGTAAATGTGCGTACTAGCTACTGATCCAGGGACTAGTACGGAATGCACATTCGATTTCTATTTTTGCATTTTTGCAAAAATGGGGGTCGTTACAATCTCTTGCAACATCTCGACTTACCAATTTGAACATGTGAGATGAGCAGAGGAGGATGGAATGATGCCCCATGGCTTAGAGACAAGGAGACCAATCATCACGGCCAGAATCTCATTTGAGAGGTCAGTGGTGTGGTCCCCGGCCCCTATCGCCACATGACATCCCCATGGAGACGCTAAGGGGATAAGCAACACTTCCAACTTGTGGAGGTTTGGAGAACTAGGGTTTGTAATATATGAAGGAACAATGTTCTCATCTTGTTGGATTGTGGCACCTAGCATGTAGGTGTGAGCAAGCCAGCCATGTATGCCACTCTCTTTTGGTTGCTGTCTGCAAGTATAAAGAATTCAATGAGGACGTATGGATGGGAGCACAAGGAGACCAGACTCAATTGGCAAGTGAATAGGGGGACTAGATAAGGTTAAGATGAATGGTTCACATGGGTTTAGCCATAGGCGGAGCCAAAGGCGTGATGGGGCTGCCCCCGGTCGGCCCATCAGCCCATCTACTTGTATTATGTATATATATTGATATACAGTCACAAGCTAAACGTTCGACGGCTGACGTCTCGTCTTCTCGCCTTCTTGATTGCCTGTGAATGAAACACCGAGTCAAATGTAACATCCTGAAAATTCAATAAAGTGAAAATGAATATTTTTAATTCGAAAATAAATGTTTTTGAGTTTCCTTGGCATTGTTGGTTCTTATTTGAATTTTATTGGATTTTTGTGTTGCATGGAAATTCGACAAATAGAATTAAAGAATGAAAAATAGGAAAAGGCAAAAACATAAAAAGTGAAAATTTAGAAAATTGCTACGAGAACCCCGATCCTTCAAATTAAATCATCTTAGCTAGCAATTGAGATTTTATGCATAAAATAATGAAGAGATAAAAAGGAAAAGATAACTTATAAATCAAAATAATATATTGTCAGAATTCACATAAAATAATGGAATCACAAATGGAGCTGAAAATTTTATAGAAGCATTCTGAGGTCAAATCCTTTTGAAGAACAAAGTTTCAAAAATAATAGACTTCAATTGGTATCAAAGGAAAATCAAAATCCGAAACCAGAAATTTGAGCGGTCACTCTTGTCAGAATACTAATTACTTTTCGGTAACTCATTTTAATCTGAAAATTTTACCAAACGTCAAAATATATTCGAAGACCTTGGTCGAAAAGTTTTCACCGTTCTCTACCTCTAGTCGACCAGCAATAAAATCAGAGAGAACCCTGTTTCCTTCGACCAGTCACTGCCGCGTGGGCCAATTCCTTCCTTTTTCGTTCCGTTGGCACATTGGAGAATTTGCAGACACTGACAGTGGTCCCAGGAACCTTGCTGCCGAATGCACCGTCCCCAACGCCGTTCGTTCCACTGGCCACCTCCGTTCGCTCCACTGGCGAATTCTCTCGAAGCACTGAGTGGAGCAAAGCTAGCGATCACTGCCACGAAGCCATTCATTCGCTACAAAGCCCTTCCTTGCACCCCAGTGTTCGCAAGAGACCTCCTCCTCATTCCCCCTCAGTCCTCTTCACTTTCCTCAAGACAGGCGCAATAACTCACTCCAATTCCGCCATTTCCGCAAGCCTCTGTGCTCGCAGTGCGAAGCAAAATCCGGGTGAAGTGGAGATCCTCCTTCCAATTCCTCAAGTGTGGAGACTCCTTGGCCCCCACCGACTTCAGAGCAAGCCACAATTTCAGCACTTCTTGCCTGCAACCCCGCCGCCACCATGCGCTCTTCTTCTCCGCCTCCGACGCACCGTGTGCGGGCCACTCCGCTTCTTCTCCGGCGCCAATTCCAGGTGAAATAGAACCCCCTCGACTCACTGATGCTCACCGAGCCTTCCCTCGAGCCAATGGGTCGCCGCCGTTGAAGCTTTGCCGGAATCCATGGCGGCCGCCGCAGGCGCACGTGGGGGAGTATGCTCCCGGCCATCCCGAGCCAGATGAGTACCACCAATGAACTCCCCTCATCGTGCTGATGCTATAGGTGCCATCCATTTCGCCGTTCCGGCCGTCGTTCGCCGGCGGCGAGCTCAAATCCGTGTTCCTCTGCTCCAGTCGCTGACTTGCGGGTCCCAGCGCCAGTGACTGAGCCAGGGCGAGCCAAAAAGGGAAGGCGTATTCTCCAGAGGGAAAGCGCCATTGCCATTTTTGGAAAGTTCTGGTTTTTGAGGGATTTTTATACCGGATAGAATTTAAGTTTGAATATCTTTTGAACCAATAGCCCAATTTAAATGAAATAAATTTGTAAATTCATGTAAAATCCATTAGATTCAGAATATGCAAAAATATTTTTAGAAGAATTACTATATGAATTTTTGTAAATGAAATACTTGAGAAGAGCTTTCTGTTTTAAGGAATTAATAATTTTAACTTTAGGCAAAATAAAGGAAAGTGAATTTTTATGAAACCCTGATACTGTTAATAGCTTAAAAATGTAAAGTAATAGTATTTAAGTAGAGATACTCCAGTAGCTTAATAAATCCTTAAGTAAAACAATGTCACATGTATAGTTTAAAATGAAAATATGCTTTAAGTACAAATAGGAAAATGGTATGATCGAAGTTATAAAATGCAACTTTAGTTAAGTAAGTGACAGCATTGAACTCAAATGAGTCTCTGGTTATTCATGCACCCTCTTGCATGCATAATCACACATATGCTAGTATACATATATAGGAAGATTCATATATATATGTACTATAGCAATAAGAGTTGTTAATAATTAGAATCGTATTAAAATTATTGCTTCATAATCATTAATTAACCTTATTATGGCCATTAATAGAAATCAGTGTATGATAATTCATAAAATCATATAAGAAATGATTATGTGCTTCTGGGATTTTAATAGGCCTAAACATGCAGAGATATTAAATATTTGAACTAAGTTTAATGTATTGCACTGCGATCATTAATAAACCCTAGCATGATCATTAGTATGAATAGTAGCAGAATATCTCATAAAACAATGAATTGATTTATGTGCAGTTCCTGAAATCAGTAGGAGCTTGTCCATATAAAAATACTTAGGATCAAACTTAATTTGCATTCTTTTAACATAAGAAAATGGTAATTGTGGCAGTAAATGAATAGATAACCTATTGTAGTTAAGTCAAAACAATGCAAAACCAACTTTAAAACACTCCATGGGTTATTCCCTGCTAATGCGTGAAAAATGAATCAAAGATCATGTATGGTGTGGTTAGGAACTCAAAACGAAACTTGGCCGATTTAAGGTTTGCAAATGTGGTCATTTAGTCTATTTCAACAATAGATAAAATAACCCATCCAAATGCTAAAATCAGTAAAATCAGTTTAGTAGCATTGTACAAAGTTTACACTACCATGATCTGTAAAAATAATCATATTTCATCAAGATTTACATATTCTTCTAAATAGCCCAAAACCCTTAAGTGATTAACCTTTTGATTCACTCTTTTGGCCGATTCCGAATAACGTTAACTTTATAATGCCACTTAAGCCTTTTCGGCAATGATTATAATGTATCAGCTAAAGCCTAAAATTTATGGAATCAGCTTAGGATTGTTATACAAAGTATAAATCATCGTGTTATGAAGAAATAACCTTAGTTCACCATAATTTGCATGTTAATCTTGATAGCTGAATAACCCTAAGTAATCATATTACTTTAGACCTTAATACGAATGAATAAACTTTATGTAATAATGAAGGAATCCGTAGTTAAGTTACTTTTATCACCAGAACCGTCTCAAATATCTTGAAAATAATCCCAGTAGCCTAAATCAATAGATCTAACTTGTATAAAACTAATTCTAAGCGAAATCAATCAAAGGTAAAGAACTATCTAGTCGTAATCTAATATGATCATTTAAGCCTTTTCATTAAGTCGCAAAGCAGCTCATCTAAATCCGAATAATGTGAAGAACAGCTTAGAAATGATCTTCAAGATATAATCTACTGCAATCTAAGGAAATATTCTTATTTCACCTTGCTTTGAACCTGAATCCTATTAGAGCAAAACCCTTAAATGATAATGTTACCCGAAATCGTATGGTGAATAATAAGATCAATGAACATTGTAACTAATGCTTAATTCTACTAATCCAACCAATCTTTGCATCTTGAATCCGCAATTTAAGATTTATAAGTTCATAAAGAGCAATCCCTGTTTCTCGTGCAGAGTTTTATTTGTTCTTGTTATCTATTTCTTTCGCTCTTATTGAAGTTAGTATTTTGCGTTATTTCCGTTGATCGACGTGTAGAACCCGACGTCTCTATCTTAAATGCCGTAAGTAAATCCGCAATCATCGCCTTCATCGGATTCAGTGATTAAGCAAGGCAAGCATCCTTTGACCATATTGAGCCCAGTATTTTATATTCCTTTTGTGCATCAAATTGTTTTATGCATGCGTTTATTTTATGTAAATTGCTATCTTGTGGTTTTGGTAGCTATACCTGTTGTCTTGTGAATCTCCTTTGATAATTATGACATGTGAACCTTGATAGCCATAGATTAAGGTTAGGCATTACTTAATGTCATCATGGGTATATGCGTTCATATTATTCATGCTTAGCCATGCTTTAGAATCAATTATGCAAATGATCAGATCAAAACTTGTTTCCTGAAAACATTGAAAATGTCATTTGTTGGTTCTGGGTACTTTGATTAAAAACCCAAAAGAAAACTATGTGTTGATGCGGGCGATTATTGGTAATAGCCGGATGTGCAACAGGAATTGCACGTAGTGTAGGGTGAAGTGTTGCCCGTGTCCATTTTAAGGACCGAGCAATGGGACGCTATTGATCCGAGATTTCCGTACAAACCACAAGGGTGAGGATGGGTTAGCCATAGCTATTATGTTAATTAGACATGGCTTTGTACATTGGTAGGCGGGAGCATGCAGTATTCGGTCAGTGCACTTTGACGGGGTTTCTACTTGCTAATGCAGCGGTATGCATACTGCGTGTTTAGAAGCGTTGTGTTGTGTGTGAAAGTGGATCCACGGCTTGGGTGTGTGTTTCTAGTTCTCTGGCGGGGTTAACGTCCGGACTGGTCAAAGCCATGTCTAGGTAATGTAATGACTATGTATGGTCTTCTTGACGTCACACCTAAGGAAGTGTGTCGGGCAAAGTTGATCATTCCTTGCGGGTAAAGTTGTACACCTCTCTGAGTTTAAATCTAATCGATTAGCGGCTCATGTCATGAGCACTTGGTGATTTCATTCCAATGCTAGATGTTTTATTATTTCTCAAATGGGTTGGTATCATTTGTTTTGCAAATTGTGATTTATGTCAAAGGGCCGACATTGATGGAATTTCAGGAATGTGAATGATTCGTCGCTCACGTCATGGAGGACTGTGAGTGTTACATATGCTTTACTTATTTGCTATCAATCAATCTTGCTTTTACAAATTCCGTTTGCAAATAACTTGATTTACAAATTCAAATTCGCTTTACGCAAATTAACTGTAGAAACCTTTCCTTTGAAGCGGCCTGCATGTATGATAGGCTTTGATCAAGTCTTGCTGAGTATGTAAAATACTCACCCTTGCTTAATTATATTGTAGGTGGTTTAGAAGCGCAGCTTCGCAGTTGTCCATCGTAAGTTGCGAGATTCTTCTTCAGCGTGTTCTATCTGGAGTTTATGCCTGGTCAGTTGCCTGCGGGATCAGTTGGGCAAACTACGGGTTATTGCTTCTTTGCTGCTATATTTCTCTGAGTTGTAATATTATTTGTATAATCGTTTCCGCTTAATTATTAAAATGTATGGTTGTGATTTCCAATTGTTGTAAACATGTGAGTGCTAGCTCTTGATCCAGGAATAGCACAAGAATCACATGGAGGTTCTGTTCATCGAAACGAGGTCTCCAGAGTTGGTATCGAGCTATCTTGACCGTAGGATAAACCTTAGATAGAATGGTCGTTAGCATTGGAATATGAGAATTCAAAATCTTACTTCCAAAAGCTAGTATATTCGCAAAATATAGACTTGCTGTTCTTTTCTCATTCTTAAGATTCTACTCTTGTCTCTACATTCATTTTGATTTGTAAACAAACTCCTCTTTCTGAAAAAAAATTGTCGTTAGGGGTTATCTTAGCTCTTGATTCGATGATGTCGAGACTTGTCACCGTCATCCTTCAAGCCGGCCAATGAAGACTATAATGTGTGCGCCAACCATCTCAAGGAAGTCAGACAACGCTTCGCTACTTCCGACAAAACAGAAGTAAAGCTCGAAGCCTCTACTTCATGAAGAGCCAGCGTCATCCAACAGAAAAAAAGTAGAAGATTAGGATACCTTAGGATCTAACATAAGATAAGTACCCATACGTGTAGCATAATATTCCGCTCTAGTTATATAGAGCAATTTAAGTTGTTGTTATGTTTCGCTACTTGAAGTTGGTTTTTATTTTTGAATGTCAGGACTGATTTATATGTGAGCTTAACCTCTAGGTTGAAGTTTCACAATAAATTGTCCCTATGTATGAATATGAGAACTCAACCCATAGGATGAATAAGAAATCGTAACATAGTCTGTCTCATCCTCCTATAGAACTTTTATGAACTTATCTCCTCTCTGTACAGTTCTCACCTATGTAGCCCTCATGGTTATTAATCTGTCTCAAAAAATAAAACCTCAATAGGACTAGCAGTATAGTCTCCATTACTACTTTTAACTTTACCTGAGATCACACCATCCATGTGCAAGCCAAGCCAAGTCGCTAGCTACCACCAAACAAATTTAAACTGCTCTAGTCTAGCTAGAACCAAATCTTTTCCCATAATAATTTCTAACCATGCCTCAAAACTCGCCTCATTGCTTTGCCAAAATTATGCACCATGAAAATGAATTAGAACCAGAAAAGTTCTATACATCTGAATAAAAACATTTGAATGGATGTTAAGGATAGAACTAGAGAAATTGGGAACTCTGTTTTTCTAAAAAGAAATATGAAAAGAGTAACATTAGTTGTATACATATACTCTTTTCCCATCTATAGAATTTAATCTCTTCATCTATCTACTTATTTCCCCCTGTATAGAATTTTCTTCTCTACTCCTAAGTTATTCTTTTAGTAATATTTCTCTCCCTGTCTTTTTGCAAAATGAAAATTACCAACAAACTTGTTGAGAACAATTTAAGCAACAAGTTAGCAACGTCATGATGTTGGCATCAACAACGTCAAGAAGATGGAAATAACGAGCAGCACAACTTCTCCGACTTCGTCGAAACCTGGGAATACCAACTTCAACAAGTAGTGCAAAGACTAAAAGAAACTCATCACTGAATAGTCTACTTTGGAACATAGCAGTATACGAGCTACGTATTATCTCAGCTATATAGCACACCTTTTATATATAAATATATATGGCCAGTAGAAAGAAGAACCATAGATACCCTTCCTATGTACTGAGTTAAATATACGTATAGTATTTTTGTGTTATTGAAATTTTGTCGTCTATCTTTTGTATTTCTTTCGGGTTGCTCTCGTGAATGTTAAACCACTAGGTTGAAATTTGCGATGTGTTAACCCTGCTTAATAAGAAAATTTTAATTAAAAAGATTTTAAAGAACGAAATGTTGCCTTATAAACCAAACTAGAACTACTTAATCTGCATAGAAACCACAACTAGAGTTGATTTGGAAAGAATCAAGTAGTACTTCATAAAATAGATAACCCTTATCTAACCATCTTTTTATGATGCCAAAGTCTGGTAAAGCGTGGATGCAGAATGCCCGCGACACAATTCATTAATACATCTACTAAAAGTAATGAGTAATGAAGATTTTAGCCTTGCAATTGACCTTCAGCTCTCCCCAAATCATCTTGGCCGAAATGCACCCTTTCACTCATCTCAAGTATTTTAGCACATTCTGTATCTCTCCTTAAATAACTTATTCTTGCTAATGATTCTCGGTATAAAATGCTAACACTCCTCATCTACTTCGTGAAACCCCGCAAGACACTCACTGCCAAGAAATGATAATCCTATCCAGTGCCAACCAATCTCGTCAAATCTGTAAGTCAGACCTTAATAAATGTCCTCATTTCGTTCATGCCTCATGCCGGCACCTCTTGCCCTCCGAATTCTCAAATAAACTAATGCCAAAAAAAAAACTACCTCTGCTACCTTCCGAATTCTCAATTGAACTAATGCCATAAAAAAAACTACCTTTGCTACCTTCAGGGAGTATTTCTATTGTAGAATTTTTAGTTGAACCCCTTGATACTAGAATGGAAGACAAGACCATAAAGTAGTAAGTTAGCATAATAAAACTTTGTTATAAGAAAATGTATAGTTCTTATATAATAAATAAAAGTGTGTTGCAATTCGATGAATTAAAAATTTCCGTCTATATTATTATCACGGGAAACTCTCGTAATGCTTCACCGATAGGTTAAAGAATTTTAACGAGATGACCCAAAACCATATAAGGAACCCATAGTTATGAAGCAATTAAAATATAAAATATTATCTTAGAAGTATAAACCTTCAAAAGATTTTATATATTACACAACTATGATTATGGTACAACCTTTCTTTTCAGTTCAAATCCCTTATTATCCAAATTATCATTCTGACATCCTTCCTTTAGGAACAATTATTATGGACAATCAGAAAGACTAGAGTAGTACTGTTAAAGAATTTGCTACAAACCTTGAACATGGAAACTATGCACTGTTGTGATACAAAGTAAACCCATGTAAACCGAGGAAATTGAGTATAAGATCACAGCCATGTTGGCATTCAATTGGAAGGTCAAGTTCAATGTCACTACGGGAAACATTATGACGACACAAAATTCAACATTATCCGAGAAACTGAACGTAAGATCTTCACTAAGTATGCAAGTTCATTGCATTGATATGGATGCCCATGTTCACGCATACAAAGTTTGTACAAGACTTCAAGATCCATCATTAGTAACCAGATTAAGACGTCAACAAACAAGCAATTGTCAAAAGTAATGGCAACCAGCTGCTATAAGAAGTTCTCCACCATCTCCTCAGTCAATCCGTCATGAAGGATCATGTATATATAGAGATTCTAAAACAGAAGAAATAAAATCCCCTATTATAAAATCTGAATGAGAATCTTAAATTTAAATAAAAGACTTCTCTAATCAGATAATAATTAGTTAACTTACAACCGCATGAATCCTCAAAATGTGATTAGAAACCCCACAACCCTTATATGATAATCGATGTCATAATTGGTGTTCTTTTGAATTCTTAATTGAAGAGTACCTTGTAATGTCGTTGGATTACTCTCATGTATGTATGAACCTTTTGGTCGAAATTCACAATGAGTCAATCCCTGGAAATGATAATAATAATATATATATTAAACTTTAAAGAACGAAACGTTGCCTGGTAACCCAACAGAATTTCCCCTAAATAACCTTATCTTAATAAATATCGTTGCGGGATGCACGTGACGAGATCCCTTAACAAAAAGCTTGGAAGAAAAATCCTACGGGCCTTCAACCTCGAAATGAAGATCATATTCCAGCTCTTGCCGAGAGAACAAATTGTTTGGATCAAAAGTCCTCCTACATCCTATTTAATACCTAAGCATTGCTCCTTAGAGTATTGTCAACCCAAAAATCCGAGCCGTGCTTGCATTATTTGTGGAGAAATAGGTCACACTGATGATGAGCATCCAATCAACTGTTCCAGTTGTGAAGGAAATCATTCTCCGGGGAAGTGTCCTATGGACAATATCACTTGTTTCCTTTGTGAAGGTCGAGATCATTATCCACCGCAGTGCTTCCTTGACCCATTAGTCACTGCTGCAGTTCAGCATCAACGAGAACAACTTCGAGCCTTAGTTGCTCAAGAGTTGGCGAATAGAAGAAAGTTGTACAAGAAGAGTCACTCGAAGAGTCAAAGAAACAACACTTCAACCATGACAACCTCCAACCCAAAAGTAATAAATGGCCATCCTTATCAGCATGTTTCTTATGTGGAGAAGAAGGTCATTGGGCTAAGGAATGTCCTAAGAAGCAGCAAGATGAGATTTGCAAGGGAGACCGTAATGAGCATACAATTGTACCCAACAAACCACCGCGAGAAAAGCGTGAATACTTCAACTGTCACCAAAAGGGCTATCTTGCTAATCAGTGCCCCCAAAGAGAGCAAACATCTCCTAGCAACATCGTTATGCCAGAAGTTGTCACAGATGAAATGATGTCTCCAAAAATAGGAGAAATAAAACCTGAAGCAATTTACCCAAAGAGTCAGTTAAAGAAGAGGCAATTGAACGAAGATGCTTGCCCCAAGAATGATCATCTATCTGATGCATAAAACCGGAAGGCCAATATTACTGTCTCCATTGTAGTGAGAGAGGACATTATGCCAACAAATGTCCAAAGCGAAGCGGAATCTACCTTGACTTCAACCTCATGAAGTAATTCAAGAACTACCATGGCGATCTCGAGAATTTGAAGGCCAACATCTGCCTAAGAAAAGTTCTACTTCACCTTGTCAAGAAAGATGTTGGTAACTTCTAAACTATTTTGGAGACCTAGAAAACGTCTAATACTCAGAACAATCCCTACCTCGATGACAGGATTCGAATGTAAACATATTCCTCGTATGGTTGTACCCAACACTTAATATGGTGTTAAGTACGTTCCCTGTGTATCCAGTACTTGCAATCAATCTTTTGGTCCTGTACATTTCATTCCTTCATAATTACCAAATCCAAAGAAAATAAAAAAGCCATCTATTTATTAAAATGATCAAACAAGTTAAATCATCAGAATTACCTTACAATCCTTTTACCCCAACCTAATGCATGAATTATCTCTATCTTGATTTCAATCGGAAGTCACCCCGAGATAACATTATTTCTCAGCTCATTTCACCAACTAATATCAAACTAAACAAACCAACTATTATATTCAAATATCCTTCTTAATATTAATGTTTGGATTCTTTCTCAAATGAATCTAATGACAATGCAACCTATCTCTCACCTCAAATTTTTTTTTAAACATACCATATGCCACTTTGTGGATTAAGCTACCCTTATCGACAATCCTAGTTATTTAATTAGAAGAGACTTGTAGAAGGTACTAGTATCCCTCATCTGCTCATACAAAACCTAAATAAGAAGTCCTTTCTATTCTTGAAACGACAACTTGGAATCGCAAGACGAAGGTCCAGTAAAGCAATTGCAATGAAGTTAAAGTATCAACAGAACGACAAAATCACCTCCAAGAAAGAATTCCTAAATCTATCTCATCCCGAGAATTGCAAGATTCGTGGTATTCATTGTTTCCGAATTCGAAATAACTTGGCGCCACAATATATTAGGCCATATCGTATCATTGAAGATGAAAGAAAAAGAAAACATATAAATCAGAGTTACCATCCCACCTATCCAATGTTCGTAATGTCTTCTATGTATCGCAATTTAAGGAAAATGTCTTCATCTCCTTTCTGAGCTCACCCAGCAAAATGAAATCGATCTATAACCTGAATTAACTCATCGAGAGCATTCGATTAGAATCCTAAAAGAAGATTAACGCCACACTCGTCATAAACCCCACCAGATGATCAAGATACAGCGGAGCAATCATTTTGAAGAAGAAGCAAATTGGAAAACGAGAAGACCGACTCAAGAAGAAGTTTTCAACTTCTTTTAGAATTACTTTCCTTTAGACCCGCCAAATCTCGGGGTCGAGATTTCTGTAAGGGGGGTAGATCTGTAACATCCTGAAAATTCAATAAAGTGAAAATGAATATTTTTAATTTGAAAATAAATGTTTTTGAGTTTCCTTGGCATTGTTGGTTCTTATTTGAATTTTATTGGATTTTTGTGTTGCATGGAAATTCGACAAATAGAATTAAAGAATGAAAAATAGGAAAAGGCAAAAACATAAAAAGTGAAAATTTAGAAAATTGTTACGAGAACCCCGATCCTTCAAATTAAATCATCTTAGCTAGCAATTGAGATTTTATGCATAAAATAATGAAGAGATAAAAGGAAAAGATAACTTATAAATCAAAATAATATATTGTCAGAATTCACATAAAATAATGGAATCACAAATGGAGCTGAAAATTTTATAGAAGCATTCTGAGGTCAAATCCTTTTGAAGAACAAAGTTTCAAAAATAATAGACTTCAATTGGTATCAAAGGAAAATCAAAATCCGAAACCAGAAATTTGAGCGGTCACTCTTGTCAGAATACTAATTACTTTTGGTAACTCATTTTAATCTGAAAATTTTACCAAACGTCAAAATATATTCGAAGACCTTGGTCGAAAAGTTTTCACCGTTCTCTACCTCTAGTCGACCAGCAATAAAATCAGAGAGAACCTGTTTCCTTCGACCAGTCACTTCCGCGTGGGCCAATTCCTTCCTTTTTCGTTCCGTTGGCACATTGGAGAATTTGCGAACAGCGACAAGTGGTCCGAGAACCTTCTTTGCCGAATGCACCGCCCCAACGCCGTTCGTTCCTTTGGCCACCTCCGTTCGCTCCACTGGCGAATTCTCTCGAAGCACTGAGTGGAGCAAAGCTAGCGATCACTGCCACGAAGCCATTCATTCGCTACAAAGCCCTTCCTTGCACCCTAGTGTTCGCAAGAGACCTCCTCCTCATTCCCCCTCAGTCCTCTTCACTTTCCTCAAGACAGGCGCAAGAACTCACTCCAATTCCGCCATTTCCGCAAGCCTCTGTGCTCGCAGTGCGAAGCAAAATCCGGGTGAAGTGGAGATCCTCCTTCCAATTCCTCAAGTGTGGAGACTCCTTGGCCCCCACCGACTTCAGAGCAAGCCACAATTTCAGCACTTCTTGCCTGCAACCCCGCCGCCACCGTGCGCTCTTCTTCTCCGCCTCCGACGCACCGTGTGCGGGCCACTTGTAACATCCCCAAAAATTTAATAAAGTAAAAATAAATATTTTAAATTTGAAAATATTTATTTCTGAGTTCCTTGGCATTATTGAATTTTATTTGGATTTCCTTTGGAGTTATGCATTGCATGAAAAACAAAATAAAGAGAATTAAAGAATGGAAAAGGAGAAAAGGTAAAAATATAAAAAGTAAGGATTTATAAAATTGCCATGAGAACCCTGATCATTCAACTAAATCATTTCAGCCAGCAATTGAAATTTTATGCATAGAATAATGAAGAGATAAAATGGAAAGACAATTTTTAAATCAAAATAACGTAATGTCAGAATTTTTATAAAATACTGGAGCAATATCTTGAGCTGAAAATTTTACATAAGAATACTTAGTTCAAATTAATTTGAAAAACAAAGTTTCAAAAAGTTGTAAAAATAATTGAATTGTCTGATAATTCAAAATCAGAAATTGAAATCACATGCATTATGCGATTAATCGAATTTTAGTAAATAATCTGCGAATTAATTCGATCTAAACTTTTGCTGGAGATCATCTACTTCCAGAAGAGACTGCACAAAAAGTATAAAAAGTCTCGTATGAAGATTAGCTGGTGAATTAATGCAAGTTTAGTGCACTTTCCGGAGTCAATCCTTAAGCCAATTTCTTGCCTCTCCTTCTCTGCCATGTGGGTCCCACTCGCCAGCCTCATCTCCTCTTCTCTGCTTGTTAGACCGAAGTGGAGCCGAATTCTCTCGAAGCACTGAGTGGCGCACTACCAGCGATCACTGCCACGAATCCCACTCAGCTGCTGCAAATCTTGACTACAAACCGCACCCAGGCGAGCTCCTCTCTCATTCCCCCTCAGTCCCTTTCTTCTTCCTTAGCCAAGACAGCCAGAACATCCCCCGTTTCCGCCATTTCCAGTATCCTCTGAGCTCCGGGCGCGAGGCAAAATCCGAGCCAGAGAACCAGCCATTTTCAAATCCGGCTGAGCTAGAGCATCTCCAGGCTTCAAGGATCAAATCCCCTCAACAACCCCTGGAACCCCAGTTGTGAAAGTTGGCTGCTCCCGTGTGCCCTTCTTCCCCGTGACCGGCCGCCGTGGGTGAAGCTCCTCGGAGTTTCTCCTTCCAGGTAAACCCCAAGAACGGACTCCCCAGTGTCCCCTGATGCTCACAAGGCCATCAATTCAATCCCTAATGCGGTTGCTCATCTTCTTCACCAAGCCGCCATTGATGCCGCCGCTGGAGCTTGATGGCGCGCCGCTCTGGTAGCTCTTCCGACGAATCGACTCCACCATCGAGTTCTCCTTGCTGAGCTACAGCTTCCCAGGTGCTCGCCGTCGCCGGAAAGTCGCCGGAGAGCCGTCGCCGCGAAGCCCTAGCCGGTGCTCTGCTTTCCCCTCACTGCCGATCGGGCCCCTCCAGTCAGCCAGCGCAGGAAAGCTTCAGTCAAAAGGGTGGAAGGCGCCTTCTCAGTAGAAAAAACGTATTTTGATTTCTCAGCCCTTTTCAACTAGCTGAAAATTAATCTTTGAATATCTTTTGAAATATTAATCCAATCCCAATAAAATAAATTTGTATAATCATCTAAAATCAAGAAGAATGTAAATATGTAAAAATATTTAGTTTTTGAAGTACAGGATTATTATTCAGATTAAACCTTGATTATGATGCTAATATGGTTTTAATGAGAACTTGTGAATAACAAGCACTGAAATGGTGGAATAAATATTAATGTGATTCTAGGATCAGAATGTATTCAAATATACTAAGATATTCAATTCTGGAATCACAGAACGATCATTTAAATTTAAAGTGGATAAACACCCTATTATGGTCATTATTGCACATATGGAAAAAATATAACTCCCGACGTCATAAAATGAAATTGAATATGCTTCTGGAATTATAATAAACTCAATCATGAAAATATATTTTTACTTTTGATCTATGCTTAATTTATTTACCTTGCAATCAATAATGAACCTTGTTATGGCCATTAACAAAGTAGCAGCATAGTGGCTCACAAATGGTATGGTAAATTGCATCAAGTTCCTAAAACAGTGAGGGCATAGGTATGTGAAAATAATTGAAATAAAGTTTAGCTTGAATTCTTTTATCAGAAAGAGATGTTAAATGCAACAATAATCAAATGGGAAACCTATTGCAGTTAAAAGCAAAATAATTCCCAATCGACTTTAAAACACTTCTAGGATGGTATTCTGTTTATGCCTGAAGAATGAATCCAGAATCATGTATGGGTTAGTTGGAAATCAAGTTTGGAACTTGGCCGATTTAAGGTTTGCAAATGTGGTCACTTAGTCTATTTCAATGATAGATAAAATAACTCATCCAAATACTAAAATCAGTAAAATTAGTTTAGAAACATCGTACAAAGTTCATACTACCATAATCTGTAAAAAGAATCTTATTCCATTATGGGTTGCATATTAATATTGTTAGTACAAAACCCTTAAGTGTTAACCTTTTGTTTCGCATTCCTGCCGATTCCGATTATCGTCAATTTAGCAATGCCACTTAAGCCTTTTCAACAATGAAGATAATGTATCAGCCAAAGCCTAAAATTTATGGAATTAGCTTAGGACTGTTATACAAAGTGTAAATCATCATGTTATGAAGAAATAACCATATTTCATCATGTTTTGCATATTAATCTTAGCAGCTGAATAACCCTAAGTAATCACATTCCTTTAGACTTTAATGTGAAGGAATACACTTTAGGTAATAATGAAGGAAACCTATAGTTAAGTTGTTTTTATCACCAGAACCTTCTCAAATATCATGTAAATTAGTCCAGTAGCCTAAATCAGTAGATCTAACTTGCATAAAACTAATTCCAAGCGAAATCAATTAAAGATAACGAACTAATCATTGATAGTATAATGTGATCGTTTAAGCCTATTCAATAACTCGCAAAGCAGCTCATCTAAATCTGAATTTAGTAAAGAGCAGCTTAGAAATGATCTTTAGGATATAATCTACCGTAATCTAAGAAAATGTTCTTATTTTGTCTTGCTTCGAATCTGAATCCTAATAAAGCAAAACCCATGAGTAATAAGGTTAACAGAAATGTATTATGAATAGTAAATCAATGAAGCATTTCAACTAATGATTAATTCTATTAATCCAAACAATCTTTGCATCTTGAATTCGTAAAATAAGATTAATAAATTCATAAAGAGCAATCCCTGTTCTTGTAAGAGTTTATTTGTTTTGCTATCTATTTCTTTCGCTCTTATTGAAGTTAGTTATTTGCTTTCTTGTATTTTTCCGTTGTTCGACGTGTAGAACCCGCGTCCCTATCTTCATAAATAAGTAAATCGGCCGCAATCCTCGTCTTAAATAAGTAGCAATAATTAAAGCAAGGCAAGCATCCTTTGACCATATTGAGCCCGTATTTTATATTCGTTTGTGCATCAAATTGTTTTATGCATGCGTTTACCTTATGTAAATTGCTATCTTGTGGTTTGGTAGATATACCTGTCGTCACATGAATCTCCTTTGATGATTATGAACATGTGAACCTTGATAACCATAGGTTACGGATTAGGCATTACTTAATGTCATCATGGGTATATGCGATCATATTATTCATGCTTAGCCATGCTTTAGAATCAAAATAGCTGATGATCAAATCAATACTTGTTTCTGAAAATATTGAAAATGGCACATCGGTTGTGGGTACTTTGATTAAAACCCAAAATGAAACTATGCTTTGATGCGGCGATTATTGGCAATAGCGGTTGTGCGAAAAATTGCACGTAGTGTAGGGTGAAGTGTCGCTCGCGTCACAATTAAGACCGAGCAATGGGGCGCTATTGATCCGAGATTTCCGTGCAACCACAAGGGTGAGGGCAGGTTAGCCTTAGCCTATTAAGTTATTTAGATGTGGCTTTGTTCATTGGTAGGCGGAGCTAGCACAAGCATTCCGTTTGGTGCCTTGGGCGGGTCCCCAAGCATTCCCGTTTAGTGCCTTGGGTGGGGTTTCCACCCATGCAGCAGTGTGCATACTGCCGTGTTTAGAAACGTTGTGTTGGGTGTGTGAATGTGGATCCACGGCTTGGGTGTGTGTTTCTAGTTCTCTGGCGGGGTTAACGTCCGGGCTGGACCAAAGCCATGTCTAGGTAACTGAACAGCTATGTATGATCGCTGGCGGACACAATGTCCTATTGGGCGTGTGTGATCTCGCAAAAGGTGGGTCATTCCTTGTGGGTAAAGTTGTACACCTCTGCGAGTTTAAATCTAATTAATTAGCGCTCCATGATCATGAGCACTCGGTGAAGTCATTCCAATGTTAGCTTTGTTTTTCAAAAGGTTTATTTTACAAGTTAGCTTACCCCACAGATGACCCAATGCTATACCTGTGTGGGCAAGTATTGGAATCATTGTTGTGCCTGTGTGGACAAAGAATCGGATATATGCCATGCGATGGCAAGGTTTGATTAAATCGCTCACGTCATGGAGGACGGTGAGTATTATTTATGCTTTACTTATTTGTTATCAATTAAATCTTGCTTTTATAAATTCCGTTTGCAAATAACTGGATTTACAAATGAAATTAAGCTTTATGCAAATTAAGCGTAATAGCCTCCTTTGAAATGGCTTTGCATGTATTGTAGGTTTTGCTCAAGTCTTGCTGAGTATGTAAAATACTCACCCTTGCCTAATTATATTGTAGGTGTTTGTTAGCGAGGCTTCGTGTCTCTTTTCGAAGTTGTTCATCGCAGGTTGCGGGATTTTTCTTCGTTGTATTCTATCTGGAGTTTATGCCTAGTCAGTTGCCTGCGGGATTGGCTGGGTAAACCACAAGGCTTGCTTCTTTTGCTGCTAGATTTCTCTGAGTTGTAATATTTCGGTAATTATTCGTTTCCGCTTAATTAATGTTTTGTATGGTTGTGATTTCCAATTGTTGTAAACATGTGAGTGCTAGCTCTTGATCCGAGGAATAGCACAAGTAATCACATGGAGGTTCTGTTCATCGAGCGGGGTCTCCAGAGTTGGTATCGAGCTATCTTGACCGTAGGATAAACCTTAGATAGATTGGTCGTTAGCATTGGAATATGATAATTCAAAATCTTACTTTCTAAAGTTACTAAATTTGCAAAATGTAGACTCTGCTAGTCTTTCCTCATCCTTAAGATTCTATTCTTACCCTGCATTCAGTTTGATTTGTAAACAAATTTCCCCTTATCTCAAAAAGGAATCCTCGTCAATAGTTCAACTTCGCCATTTGCTTCTGAAGACGACCAAGACAGGTTGCTGTCATTCTTCATGACAACCAAAGAAGCCTACAATGTGAACGACAACCATCTCAAGAAAGTATGCAACGCTTCACTAACCTCAACAAAACAGAAGCTCAACTTGAAGACTCTACTTCACGGAGAAACCGCTTCACCTGCAGGAAAAGGTAGAAGGTTAAGATATATTAGGATCAAACTTAAGGTAAGAACCCTCACGCGTAGCATATTATTCCGCTCTAGTTATAAAGAGCAATGTATGTTGTTGTTCTGTCGTGCTACTTGAAATTGGTTTTTATTTCTGCTTGTCAGGACTGATTTATGTGCGAACTTAACCCCTAGGTTAAAGTTTCACAATAAAATGTCCTTATGTGTGAATATGGAAAACTCAACCCATAGGATAAATAAGAAACTGCAAAACAGTTTATCTCTTCTCTCTGTAAAATTTTATATGAGCTCGTCCCTTCTCATCATACAACCTCTCACTTGTGCAACCACTTTGGTTGTTAGCGTCTCTCAAAATCAAGTTTCATCAAGATTAGTAATATAGCCCCCATTACTGCTACTGGCTTCTAGAGGTCACGCCGTTCATATATAGATTAATACCAATATCTTGCCATATTGGTAGCCGTTAGTTTACCTAAGTCATTTTATGTTAGCTAAAACCTGGTCTTTCCAATAGCAGCTCCTCATCGTGCCTTAAAATTCACCTCATTATTTTGCCTAAATTATATGTTGTGAGTTTAAGTTAAAATCGGAAGAGTTCTATGCTTCCAGAATATAAACATTAGAATGATCGTCAAAAGAAAAGCGTAACTTAGTCTGTATCTTCCCTCCATAGAACTTTTTGTGAACTTATCTCCTCTCTGTACAGTTCTCACCTATGTAGTCATCATGGTTATTAACCTGTCTCAAAAATAAAACCTCACTAGGACTAGTAGTATAGTCTCCATTACTACTTTTAACTTTACTTGAGGTCACACCATCCATGTGCAAACCAAGCCAAGTCGCTAACAACCACCAAACTAATTTAAAACTGCTCTAGTCTAGCTGGAACCTAATCTTTTCCCATAATAATTTCTAACCATGCCTCAAAACTCACTTCATCATTCTGCCTAAATTATGCACCATGAAAATGAGTTGGAACCAGAATAGTTATAATCTTCTTATCTGTATACTCATTCTTTAATCCTAAGTTATTCTTTCTAGAAGTATTTCTTTCCTTATCTTCTTGCAAAATGAAAACTATCAACCAATCCTTTTGGAAATAATTTCGGCAACAAATCAGCATCGTCGGGATGTTTGCATCAGCAACTTCAACAAGATGGGAGTAACAAGCATCTCAACCTCTCCAACTCCATAGAAGCAGCCAAGCATCAGAACTTCTCCGACTTCATCGAAGTTTCGGAAGACTAACACAGCAAGTGGTGCGAAGATTAAAAGAAACTCGTCGCTGAATAGCCTACAATAAAAGATAGTATTATACGAGCTACATATTATTTTAGCTATGTAGTAAACTTTTATACATAAATACATATGGCCAGTAGAAAGGAAAACCTTAGATACCCTTCCTACATATTAAGTTAAATATATACATATTACTTCTGTGTTGTTGAAATTTTGTTGTAAATCTTTTCTGTTGCTTCCGGGGTACTCTCGTGAATATTAAACCACTAGGTTGAAATTTGCGATGTGTTAACCCTGCTTAATAAGAAAATTTTAACTAAAAAGATTTTAAAGAACGAAATGTTGCCGTAAAACCTAATAGAATTTCCTCTAAGTAACTTTACTCTAATGAATAATATTACAGGATGCCCGCGACACAATTCGTTAATACATCTACTAAAAGTAATAAGTAATAAAATCTTTAGCCTTTATAATTGACCTTCAGCTCTCCCAAATAACTCTGGTTAAAATGCATCCTTTCACTCATCTCAAGTATTCTAACATACTCTGCATCTCTCCTTAGATAGTTTATTCTTGTTAATGATTCTCGGTACAAAATGCTAACACTCCTCATCTACGTTATGAAACCCCGCAAGACACTCGCGGCCAAGAAATGATAATCCTATCCAGTGCCAACCAATCTCGTCAAATCTATATGCCAGACCTTAATAAATATCCTTATTTCGTTCATGCCTCATGCCGGCCCCTCTTGCCCTCCGGATTCTCAAATAAACTAATGCCATAAAAACTACCTCTACTACCTTCAGAAAGTATTTCTATTGCAGAATTTTAGTTGAACCCCTTGATACTAGAATGGAAGACATGACCATAAAGTAGTAAGTTAGCATAATAAAAACTTTGTTCTAAGAAAATGTAAAGTTCTTATATAATAAATAAAAGTGTGTTGCAATTTGATAAATTAAAATTCCTATCTATATTACTATTACGGGAAACTCTCGTAATGCTTAACCGATAAGTTAAAGAATTATAACGAGATGACCCAAAACCATATAAGGAACCCATAGTTATGAAGCAATTAAAATATAAAATATTATCTTAGAAGTATAAACCTTCAAAAGATTTTATATATTGCACAACTATGATTATGGTACAACCTTCCTTTCATTCTAAATCCCTTATTATCTAAACTATCATTCTGACATCCTTCCTTTAAGAACAATCGTTAATGGGCAGTCAGAAAATTAGAGTAGTACTGTAAAAGAATTTGCTACAAACCTTGAACATGGAAACTATGCGCTAAACCCATGTAAATCGAGAAATTGAGTATAAGATCACAGCTATGTTAGCTTTCAATTGGAAGGTCAAGTTCTATGTCACTACGTGAAACATCGTAACGACATAAAATTCAACATTATCCGAGAAACTGAACGTAAGATTTTTCGCTAAGTATGCAGTTCACGACATTGACATAGATGCCCATATTCATGCATACAAAGTTTGCACAAGACTTCAAGATCCATCATTAGCAACCGGATTAAGACGTCAACAAACAAGCAATTGTCAAAAGTAATGGCAACCAGCTACTATAAGAAGTTCTCCACCATCTCCTCAATCAATCTGTCATGAAGGGTCATATATATATATAGGCTCTAAACCAGAAGGAATAAAATCCCCTATCATAAAATCTAAATGAGAATCTTAAATTTAAATAAAAGACTTCTCTAATCAGATAATAATTAGTTAACCTGCAATCATATGAATCCTTAAAATATGCGAATTCAAAACTATAAAAGAAATCATTAGTGATTAGAAATCTTACAGTCCTTATATGATAATCGATATTATAATTGGTGTTCTTTTGAATTCTTAATTGAAGAGTACCTCGAATTGTCGTTGGACTACTCCTATGTATGTATGAACCTTTTGGCCAAAATTCACGATGAGTCAATCCCTGGAAGGGATAATAATAATATATACTAAACTTTTAAAGAACGAAACGTTGCCTTGTAACCAAAAAGAAACTCCATCTAAATGGCCTTGTCTTAATAAATATTGTTGCAGGATATCTAAGTTAAATTCTCTCGGTGAAATCATGGAAAATGAAATTATGCAAGAAACTAGCTTGGAAGAGAAGTCGCTGAATCTTCCTCTATGGTGCAAATGTTGGCCATAATTGAACAAAATCGCCGATCACACACATTTCTTCTACAAAATTAGAGCAAAGCAATACCACTTGTTCCCTTGATGAAGGCCAATGCTCAAAGAAAATCAGGAATTGCTAATACTGAATCAAGCATCATCAAGAGAAATTTCAAGCCTTAGTTGCTCAAGAATTGGCAAGTAGAAGAGAAGTTGCTCGAGGAATATTATTAAAAGAATTGGAGAAACAGCATTTCAGCCTTGCCGATTATCATCAAGAGGGCGGTAAAGGGCTATCGCCAATGACATGCTTCTTATGTGATAAGGAACATCATTGGGCCGAAGAATGTCCTGAGGAACAACAAGATGAGAGTCACAAGGAAGATGGGGTTGGGCATATAACTAGGCGTAACAAAAAGCCGTGAAGGAAACCAAAGTGCCACATCTGTCGCAAGAAGGGTCATATTGCTAAACAGTGCCCCCAAAGAGAACAAACATCTCCTAGCATCCTAAGCATACCGAAGACACCGCACAATATAACAACTCCAAGAATAGAAGAGATAAAATTTGAAGCGGGTTGCAGGGGATCACCAAAGAAAAGGCATTGGAATGAAGATGATTGTCCCGAGAAGAATTCTACACAACTCCAACCTCAATCTCAACTTTCATCTGTTCATCTCTCCAACCAAACCAGTGGACAATTCCTTGATACTCAAGACCAGAAAGCCAATGTTACTTGTTTCGGCTGTGGAAATCAAGGACACTACTTCTACGATATCACTTGTTTCGGCTGTGATAATCAAGGGCATTACTCCTACAAATGCCCAAAGAAGGAGAAAAATCCGCCTCGTTCTAAACCTCATGGAGTCAGTCAACCATTACCCGCTGAAAAAGCTTAGTACCCACCAGATCCAATATCAGGTGCGATACTCATATAATTGAACCTCACCAGGACATAAGTTTAATCTTAAAGTTAATTCATTGATTCTAGTTACTTCCTGATCATCTATTTTGTGCGGCGGTTCATCCGCACAAGGAACCTGATTCCAAGCATCTCTGATGAAGCAGTTATCAAGGCCTTCAAGTTCGGCGTTCGCGACGGCCGCCTACAAAGACCTCGAGATCACGACAAGGCTCGGCGTCAACAAATTGTTTCGCATGGCGGAACGGTACGCGGACGCGGACGACGCCGTCTGCACTGGAAGCGCGATTACGACCAAGGTAAGCTTGGTCTGAGCCACTCTAAGGCTGGCCCGTCCAACTCCAAGGGCGCCGACCAAGACACCCGCACCAAGAAGCGGAAGCGTGACCGCAGGACCGGCGGAGGTCGGCCATGGTCATCGTCTCGGCGGACGGCCAGCGTGAGGTCCTTGAGGTCCGGGATCAGACTCGGGACGGGACCCGACCTCATCAAGGTCGGCCTCGATCCCCACTAGGCACGAGGCCAGCCCGGAAAAGAGGGCGGCGGCTGGACCTCGGAGGACCGGCGCCGACCGCGAGGGAGCCAAGGGCGGCTCGAGGTACGACGAGGTGAAATTTTGCTGTTTCACGGGCGCGGCCATGCCACGACCGCGGTCTGCGAGGCTTGGCAGGAAAGCTTGAAGCCTTCTATGACGGGCGTGGTGAGATGCCCGTACTCGAAGGATGACGACCAACCGAAGGGTGAATGCGGTCGAACACGGCGACCTCGACTGGAATTCCAGGCGGCCGCCGATTGATGTTATCTTCGGCTCGGCGACCTACCATCGAGCGCAAGATCAAGGCTCTCGCCGGACCATCTATCGTTACATCGGAAAGCCCGTCGGCGGCATTGCAAGTGGGCGGGCCACCATCACCTTTTCTCCGGAGGATGCCTTACAAGGTATGGCCCGAGACTTAAAGACCGCTTTGGTCGTGACCTCGACCATCGGCAACACAAAGGTCGGGCATGTCATGGTCGGCGGTAGCTCTCTTAATTTGCTGCAGTGGAAGCACTCGACCGGATGCGATTCCCGATCAAAGATCAAAAGCATCGCCATCCCTTCTTCGAATCGTTCACGAGCTCGACTACTCCTTAGGGCGGTGGTCTTGCCCGTCACCTTCGGCGGCTCGGACAACTTCCGCCGAAATGATCACCTTTGAGGTGGTCGAGGCGACCTCCGCATAACGCTATTCTCGGAAGCCTGCCCTCATCAAGTTTATGGCGGCTAATCATTACGGTCATCGGTGCATGAAGCTCCCAGCCCCAACGGCATCGTTCTGCGGCGCGTGACTGACAGGCGGCGCATGGCTCGAGACCAAGGCCTGGCGCTCGCGCATGCTGCCCAAAAAAGGTCCAGAGGTGATGGAAAAGAACGCCCGTGAAGGCGGCGATCCAACCAGCGAGGCAACAAAGGCCGTGGTTGCCGAGGAAGGCGACACGACCAGTGTGTCCACGTCTCGGCGAGCTAAGTCCCAAATAGAACTCGAGCTCGTCACCTTCCTTCGCGCCAACAAAGGTATATTAAGCAGGGAGCTGCAGATATGCTGGCGTTCCAAGGAGGTGATCGAGCACAAGTTACTGGTCGAGCCGATTCTAGACTGTGCGTCGAATCGCGTCGCTTCTCCCGAGAAGGTTGCGGTCATCAAGGAAAACCTTGATAAGCTCCTCGAAGGCGGCTTCATCCGCGAGATCGACTACTCAGTGGTCGCCAACCCGGTCATCGTCTTGAGAAGAAGGGTGGCAAGTGGAGAATGTGGCGTCGACCATACGGGTTGAACTCGGCCCGCCTGGACAATTTTCCCTTCAGCAGATGTCGACCAGATCGTCGACTCCACCGCCAACGCCAAGATGCTAAGCTTCTTGGATGCTTACTCGAGCTACCACCAGATCAAGGTGGCGGTCGACGACGAAACAAGATCGCCTTCATCACCCTGTTCGCACTTATTGCTACGACCATGTCGTTTGGTCTCATGCAATGCGGGGCAACATTCCAGCGTTTGATGACTAAGACCTTCGAGCCGCAGATTGGGCGAAACCTCGAGGTCTACGTAGATGACATCATCGTCAAAAGCCCCTCCGGGAGCGACCACGTCCGTGACCTTGAGGAAACATTTGCAAACTGAACAGTACAAAATCAAACTCAACCCGAGAAGTGTGTGTTTGGCGCGCATCGGGAAGGTCCTTGGATACATGATCGGGGCTCCGGGGGTTGGTCCAAACCCGGAGAAGATCGAAGCCATCGAGAAGATGGAGCCCCCGACCTCGATCAAGCAAGTACAAAGCCTCACCGGTCGCATGGCCGCCTCGTGATTCATTTCGAGGCTCGTGAAGCGAGGTCTCCCATTCTTTAAGACCTGCGCAAGCACGGGCTTTGAATGGACTCGAGCTTAACGATCTTTCGACGAAATGAAGGTATATCCGCATCCCCACCCTCCTTACAACTCCATGACTGGCGAGAGGTTCTCGCTCTATCTTGCGCCCACCGCCAAGCCGTGAGTGCTTGTCCTAATTGCGAGCAGGGGCACAAAGAAGATCCAATTTACTATGTCGAGGTCTTACATGGCCCAAAGGAGCGTTATCCGCAAGTCGTAAACTGCCAGATGCTCTTCTCATGGCCTCGCGCAAGCTTCGACACTACTTCCAGGCGCATTCCGTGGTCGTCCCGAGCAACTTCCCGCTCGGTGACATCCTGCGGAATCCAGAAGGCGGCGGACGGATAGCTAAATGGGCTATGGAACTGGCGGCGTTTGACATCCAGGTCGTGGCTTGAACAGCTATCAAGTCACAGGTGCTCGCCGACTTCGTGGTCGAACAGACGTCGCAGCCGCGCACAGCTCGAGGTCGAAGAAGAAAGCCCTGGATCATGTTCTTCGACGGCCGAGGTCCTTCAAACGCCGGGGTTGATACTTATCCTTACCCAGGAGGCGCCGCTTGAGGTATGTAGTTCGTTTTGGCTTTCTGCGACCAATAACATGGCGAATATATGAAGCTCTCTTGGCGGGCTTACGAGCACGCAAGTCCTTAGGCGTCTGACGGTTGGTCGTGAAGGAGACTCGGCTCGTCATCAACCAATACAACAAGGACTATCAATGCTCGGGGATGCAATGACAAGGTATCTCGCCGAGGTCCGCAAGATGGAGAAATGGTTCCAACTTGGAGCTCGGGCATGTCCCTAGGAAGGACAACTCCAAAGGTCGACTTTCTCTCCAAGCTCGGCTCTTCCGACGAAGAGATACCCCCGCGTCATCCTCGAGACGCCGACGGCTCCATCTATCTCCGATCGAGGTCGTGCTTGCGTGGTGGAAGGTATTCCGCATGGGCCGAGCCCATACACGCTTCTCGCACGGGCGACTCTGCGCCCGACCCCGCTAATGAAGCGTGATTAAGCGTCGAGCAAGCTTGTATAAGCTCGTGGATGGCAAGCTCTCTGAGACGGAATGTCTCGGCATCCCGACTCGGTGCATCTCCACGGAGGAGGGTAAGTACCTACTCAACGACATCCACTCAGGTCTCTGTGGGGCGCACTCTTCGTACAGGACGATGGTCGGCAAGGCCTTCCGTCTGGGATATTACTGGCCGACGGCATTACAGGATGCTCGGGATATTGTCCGGACCTGCCGAGCATGTCAGTTTCACGCCAGAAAGGTACACCACTGCCTACGCCCTTCAGACCATTCCGCTTGCTCGCCTTTCTCGACACGGGGCTCGATATCTCGGCCCTTTCCCGAGAAACCGGGGAGAAAGTTCCTGTTCGTGGCCATCGACACATTCACCAAATGGATTGAGGCTGAGCCGGTCTCGACCATCACTGCTCGGGCCGCTGTTCGTTTTTTCCGCTTGTCCGTGGTCACCAGGTATGGGGTCCCATGCAGAATTATCACTGACAATGGTACTCAGTTTACCAGTGAATTATTCCAGGAATTCTGCGAGGACATGGGCACCAAAGTGTGCTTCGCTTCGGTGGCTCATCCTCAGAGCAACGGAGGCGGCGAGCGCCAGCAGACGGATCGTCCAAAGCGTCAAAAGGCGAGTTCTGAGATGAGCTCAAACGCTTCTGACAAGACGACAGGTGGGCGAACTTCCCACCGTCTTATGGTCTATTCGTACCCACGATCGGCCGAACAACAGGTCCACACCCTTTCACTTCGTGTTTGGTATTGAAGCCGTCCCGCCTCCGGAGGTATCTTTGGGCTCCGCCAGAAATCGGTCTGATCGACCACGCCGACTTCGAGCAAAACGGTCTCTTGACCTTTTCCTCATGGAAGAAGTAAGATGTCGTGCCTTTACTACGATCAGCGCGTACCGCAAGCTCTTCGCAGACATGCGTCTCGGTCGATCTGACCTAGGAAGCTCCTTGTTGGGGACTTAGCCCCGAGGCGGATTCGGTATTGTCCAAAGACCAACAAGTTATCCTCATGTGGGAGGGCCCTATAGAGTCGTTTCAACAGATCGCACGGGCTTACCGGCTAGCGATGCCCGATGGCAGAGAGCTTTCTAGCTCGTGGAACATAGATCAACTTCACAAGTTTTATGTGTAATCTCTATACCTTTAAAGCTTCAATAAAAGGATATTCTTCGATTTCTATCATTCATGTCTTTTTCTTTATGAGCGTCTCTGTAATTTTTCTTCGGGCACGACTTTCGCATTCGCTCCTTAGTCTGGGTATCACGAGCTTTACGTTCACCCCCCCAGTGGTCAAGCTCAACGTAAGCCGAAACTCTTCGCAATCAGCTCACCCCCCTGCGTCCGGGTTTGAACTACAAGCTCGGCAGCCTTGGCTATTGAGTGCGTGCATGGTCGTGGTCGTGGAGTTGGTGATTTATTCATCGGGTTAACTTCTTGCATTTCTTTTTCGCGAGTACTCCATCTCGATTCTGCAGGTCATGGTCATTTGCTCGTCTTATACTTGTGTCCAAGGTCGGCGTTGCTCGACCTTAGACCCAACGGGGGCTGGCTAGGATGTAACATGTACGAACGACCTATGGATCTTGATCGCGAATAAGAAGCGCACACTTCAAAAAAGGTAACCCAAACCATTGATAACATCGAATGTTTTACAGGATCAAGGATGTTTGAGCTCAGATCCTCCATCTCGCGAGCTTCTCTTCTTTCGAGCTCGGCGACTCGCCCGCAGCTGTCGAGGCTTCGGTTTGCCGCAGAGGGCCTCGTTAGTTGCGTCCGTGGCTCGGCGATGTTAAATGTTGAGTTGGGCCAAGCGGTCTTCGCCGCCTATTTATCGCCTTAAGTTTCTCCTCAGCGCGCGACTTTGGCCTCTAGCTCGGGAGAGCGCCTTGGTTGAGATGATAGCTCGGCGACATCCTCTCCAACGCCTCGACCTTGGCACGCTTCGTCGGCGCGCGCGTGGTCAGAGTGATGGTTTGCTCATGGCGACTTCCTCAAGTGCCACGACCTTGGCACGCTCGTAAGCAAGCGCCTGGGCCGCGGCGGCGGCTTGTTCCTCAGCGGCCTTCTCGAGGGCCTCGATCCTGGCGTGAAGGGTCTCGAGCGCCGAGTCTGAAGAAGTTCGCTCTGCGGCGGCCTTCTCCAGCAGCTCGACCTTGGCGCGCTCCGCATCAAGGGCCTCGATCGCTTTGGTCGCTCGAGCGCGCTCGTGCTCCTGCGCCTTCAACCCATGCTCGCGCTCGGAGGATCTGGTCCTCTCGAGCTCGGCGGCATGGGACACCTCCAGCGCCACCATCGTGCGACGCAGATCGTTGAGCTCCGGTTGAGCTCGATTTCTGGCGTCGGCCTCAATGGTCGCCTTGAGCACAGAGCGCTTCGGTCTCCTCTCTTCCATGGTGTTCAAGATCCGGCGAGAACACGTCGACATGCTCGTTGAGACCTTGAAGCCCTCGGTCCGCCGCCAACCGCCTTGATAACAAGGAACACGACTTGGTAAGAAGTTGTCAAGAACACACAACTTAACGTATTCACGGGCATATAAGGAAGGTTCCTACCTCACGGAGTCGGTTGTTGACGCCTGCTACCGGAGAACTCCTCGTTCATTTCGTCGAGGCGAAATGTTGATCTCAAAACCTTCGCCCGAGTCCCCGTGACCTAGGCCTTCTTCAATCACCGCCGGCACACCTTGTCCGGGGCCTACGGACGGCGTGCTTGCGCGGCGGCCGAGATCCTTCCACATCGGTGCCATGCCGGACCCCAGAGCAGAGTATGCAGCGATGGTAACCGGGCCCGACCTCCGTAGTCAAGGTTCCGCCAGCTCGATGGCGGGAGTTGCGCAGGCAAGAACATCCGACCCGCCTCCGGGGTGGAGTGTTGTGTTCCCAGGTGGAAGTTCGCAAGCGGGTCATCAGTGCCTCCGTTGTCGTGGTCGCTCTCCGTGGCGGGAACCGCGGTCTCGCCATCGGCGCGGTCTTGGTCGGCGGGCCTCGGGGACTTCGGTGACACGGCCGCCAACGATCGGCGGCGCCCGCGACTTGAGGGGCGGACGCCCATGTCTCCCTCGATCTCGGGAGGATCGGCGATCACGAGGGTACCCGCCTCGCCGGTCTTTGTAATCCTCGTGATCGCGGGTTAGGGGTCCCCTTCGTCCGGGCTATCGGGGCCTTGGTCGAACCCTCCGGCCAGGGGCCCACTCGAGGCCCCGGCGAGCGCTTTGTCCAAGACGGCGCGGGGCAATGTATGGCGTCTGCCCCTCCTCGGACTCGGACTCCACAACAACAGGCATTGTCGAGTGGGCAAGCTCGGGTCTCGGCGCTCGAGTCTGCAATCAGGATAAGCACTAAGAAAAACACGGAGATGGAGCGGTTGCAAAGCCGGGCTCTTACAGGTCGGTGGCCTCTGCCTCGTCGATGGCGGCGATGGTCTGTTGCCCGAGCTCGGAGGAGGAATCCGCTTCCTTCCTCTGTGCAGGGAGAGGCTCGCGATGAGCCCGCACCGCTCGGGCGGGGGCTCGGTGGTCTGGCGGCTGGCTGCGCTTTTGTTGTGCCAAGTAAAGAAACTTTGTTAGGCCTGAAAGCCAAGGCGCGAGCTCGAAATTGGCTATGATCGTCTTTACTGGTGGCGCGGTCACCCCATTCGATGTGAGGCCTCTTCGTCCCTGGCGGTCGGCTACGGTTGAGGGGAGTCTTTTCTTTCCTTTTGCTCTTGCCCTCATCGGGCAAGGAAGCGATCTCATGTTGTCTCCCACAACTCTTGATGATCCTACAAGCAAGCACGTCGAGCAAAGACGTGCGCATGTTCGGATGAGGTCAGAGGTCGTGGAAGGCTTACCTCGGGCTTTCGTCAGAAGGCGTTCTTGAGACCGGTCGTCGAGAGTGTACTCATCGCCAGTTTCGAACATTTCCTACATCCCGGCGCGACCAGGACTCCTTGGCGCTACGAACAAGAGCCATCGAGGAGGAAGAAATACGAAGTCAAGCAAAAGCCTTGTGGTGAAGACCTTACAGATGAACTCTCGGGGTCGAATCGTCGCGTCCTCGATCTGGGAGAACGGATGTAACCTCTTCCGCAGGGGAGACACCCGATTCGCAGAAAATCGTTCGCGATCGCCTGACCGGTGAGACCGCGTGTGGCGCAAATGTGGATGGCGGCGATGGCTTCTGCGTCGACGTTGAGGTCCTCGATCTCTGGGGTCTCCATCTTCCCGATGTGGCGGCTCGCTTCGTATCGCGACCTCCGTTCTCCCCTTCTTGAGGTAGAACCAGCGCTCTGACCATGGACCAAGAGAGTCCCGGCCAGGGATCTTGGGCAGAGCCCACTTGAGCCCGGGCCGCTGCCGGAAGTAGAGGCACCCGACCACGGGGTCCTTCCCGGAGCGGAAGAGGAGAAGGCGGAAGAAGAGCGAGGGCGTGGGAAGAATCCCGGGAACCCCTCGCATAGATGGGAGAAGACGGCTAGGGTGAGGGCGGAATTGGGTACTGTGTTGATCACTTCGATTTGGCAACTGCCGAGGGCGTCGGCCAGAATTCGCCTCTCCGGTCTGCGGCCGAAGAGGGAATGTCTTTGCTTCGTCGACGATCTCGTCATCTCGAGGCGAGGTTCGGTCTCGCCATCGGCAACCGCCAGTCACCGATCCATGCCCGGGGCCTCGAGCTCCTTCATCCTCGTGGACCGACAAGGTACTTTTCCCGGCTTGGCCATGGCGAACGTCGTGTGGAGATGGAAAGGCGGTTTGCTCAAGCGAGAAGGCTTGGGAGGAGGCGCAGGCTTTCGGTGATGATCCAAAGCTCGGGGTCTTCCACGGCGCTCTTGGGATTTAACCTCCTCTGGCGCCTCAAAAGCGCGCGCATGATTAGACGGGCTCAATTAAGACACAGGCGGCGGACTCGAAGCACTGCAGGTGTCCGCCGGCTGTTGGCATCCGTATCACTTCGGAAAAATCAAAGGTCGCCAGGTGTCTCGCCTGGGGTTCACTTTGCGATCTCCGCCCGACCTCGAACAAGGTTCCAAGACCTTGCAAGGGTTGCCGCCAGCGACCTGTTGGGTGAGGCTCGAGGCCGTCCTTGGTGCTACTTCTCGACCTTGAGCCTCGGGGCTAGGCTGCCGGGGTCGGGCAACCCTTGGTCGGTCAGCACAGTCAACCGGTCCCCTAGCTCGGAAGGCCTCGATCAAAGACTCGGATCAAGCTCGAGGCCGCTCGACCTAGGGCGCAGTATCTCCGAGCTCGGGGCCCTCACGACCTGCTGTTTGGGATGATTCAAGGTCGGTGGCGTTCCCTTGGATCCCAAACACGTCATCACTTGGCGATTCGAGAGCGTGGGATCGTGGAGTATCTGCAGTGTGCCAAGGGATCGGAACGGTTTCCACCGGCTATCAATGTGCATGAAGGCCACGATCCGAGGAATACTCCCGAACGTTGCAAGGAGAATGGGTATAAGACTGAGGCTTTGTAAACACTTAGGGGAGGATAACCCAGCGCACACACACCCGAGTTCAAGTTTAGACTTAGCATCGTCAAGATTGAGCTGTAACCCTCTCTTGTACTCACAAACATCAGGAACCACCACCGCAAGGTGACTGGAGTAGAGCTATTACCTTCTCAGGGGCTCGAACCAGGATAATCCTCCATCTCGTTCGTTGTCCCCTAGCTCCGACCATCGACCTCCTCGACCTCATTCCCCTGTTCGAGCAAAGCGCAGTTGTGGTCCCATTTCTCATTGACCCCTACCTCATTTTCTGCGGTTGGCGATCCCGATCGTCGACAGATGTTATCTAGTTTTCTCCATATTCATCGTAGGCATATCAGCATATGTATATGTTCGTGCCTTTTGCTAATTATTGATTGATTAATTATTAGTTATTTAGTTTAGTTACCGAGATGTTCAAGACACTATATGCTTGGAATAGTTTCAGGAAACAACTGCATTCAAGGTGTTTATTACCAGAACTAGAAAGAAATCCCGTTAGCAAAATTGCTGAACAACTTGTTCAGATCACGTGATTGTGAATTTGTGATTGGTTTCCAGAATTGCTAGGACATCCAATTTTTCTAGATATTTTTGGTCTTTGATACAGTACGTACTATTTGTCAAATCCTTAGGGCAGTGGAGTACTGTGTGCTAAGTACTAACAATAAGCATCAGGCGGTGACGGTCGAAGACACCGCTGCGCCTGCGCCATTGCCGCCACCACTGACAATTTATTATTAATTATTATATGTTTTGTGTTGTACTAATCTATAATAGGTATTAGGTTTATCGACTGATTGAATTAGCACTTATTTTACCGGTGGGTACAGCTACAGTTGAAAGGGCTTTCTCGGTAATGAAAATTATCAAGATAGATTTACGTAATAAGATAAGTGACGACTAGCTGAATGATCTCATGATTTGTTATATTGAGCGAGGTGTGTTTGCAAAGATAGACATGGAAGATATTTTACAGTATTTTCAGAACATGAGGACTCGCAAATATCAACTATCGTCTCTTGTGAAATAATAAGTGGTACGTTCCCTAAATCTTTGCAAGTTACAAGTGTTACATATTGTACTTACTATATATTAAATTTTGAATATCAATCATTAGTAGAGATTCAACTTTCTTAGACCCCCTCCTTGAGAAATTTCTGGCTCCGCCACTGGTTTAGCCATGCAGGACTAAGTGAGGCGTCCGATACAAGGAATTGCACCGGACATATGTGTCATGTCAATTTCCAATCTAAAATAATAGGAATAGAATAAGAATACATGTGTAAAAATAGATGATTGAAAAACACACAAATTTTGTAGAATTAAGCATTTAAAGCGAATGAAAAAGAAGAACACATAAAATTAAAAGTGAACAGTAATCTCATTTGTTCTTAGTCACATGTAGCATGTTTGTCTTGATCCTATGCGTAGAAAAAAATAGCACTTTGGATGTTAATTTTCCTATATTTTTCCTTTAAAACCGAAACTGTAGGCAAAGAATTTTTTTCAACAATTTTCCCTTCTTATTCCTTTGAATCAAACGGTTTTTCTTTTGTCTTTCCTTTTAGTTGAAGAAAGCCCTGAGGGTAGTGGTGGGCTAGTGTCGTAGTGCGGCGTGACGTACTACACTAGGATGGAATCAGTTCATTACCGATCGAGAGGACCGTCCGATTTTTTCGCATAGCGTCGTACGTCCTCACCGCAGCAATATATCCATAAAACCCTCTCAAAAGAAGAAGAAGAAATATCAGCGCCTATAAAAGTACGCAGTCCGATCCGTCAGTCATTGCCAAACTGCCAACCTCAATTCTGTCCCAGAAAAGATAGAACCCACCACGAGTTAATCACACACTCCCAGAACAAAAGTTACAGAACCAACAATTAATATCGACATGAGGGCATCTACGGCTCGCCTTCTCGCCGCAACGTCCCTCGCCGTCGTCCTCGCGGTGCTCACGAGCGGTGTCGACTCGACGGTGGTGACGACGTGCAAGGCTGCGGCCGACAACGACGGGCGCGTGGACTACGACTTCTGCGTGTCGGAGCTGGGCACGCACCGCGAAAGCCCCAGCGCGGACACATGGGGCCTGGCCAAGGTGGCGGCCCTGACTGGCGTCGTCAACGCCGACAACGCGGTGTACGACATCAAGGACCTGCTGGCCAGGCCAGGCACGGATGCCAGGGCGCGGGCGGCGCTCGGGCGGTGCCAGGAGCTGTACGACAGCATGGGGTTCGCGTTCGCCGAAGCTCACGACGACATCAACAACCGCGACTACGCTGCCGGGAAGGAGAAGGCTGGGGAGGCAATCTCTGGCGCACCAGTGCGACGACGCCTTCGCCAAGGCCTCCGTTCCGTCGCCGATCACGCAGCGCGGCTCCTACTCCGTGCAGATAGCGATCGTCTGTACGGCCATCACCAACCTCATCGAGTGAAGAACGTCCAAGGCTAGAGTCGCGAGAGAGCACTTCAAGCTTGTATTAGTAGTTGCATGGAAATAATATAAGCGCGCGTGTGGTTTCCTTTTGTTTCAAGTACTTGCTTATGTTATGGTGATGGGTCGCATCTCGCATGTTAATTTAGATCTTGCGATCTTGCTTTTCTTTTGGGAATTAGTACGGCCGAGAAACTCAACCCTATAAGAATTCGGAATGATTTATACTCGGATGTCCGAAATTTTCGAACACACTATAACATTTTTTTCCTTCACATACAACATTTTGTTACAACGCGTATAACATTTTCCTTCGATAAACAGTAAAATTCGTTACAGTAAACAAATGTTGCAAGCGTTTAAAAAAAATGTTTCACGCGTTGATAGAAAATATTGTAAACGTAGAAAAAAAATTACAAGAGACATCCAATGGAATAAACAGAAATCAGACGTCCGAGAGGCGAGCGCTAGTTTCTTCCATAAGAATTGCGCTTAATTCACACTACTAAAAGGACAAGACATGTCCCATCCACTAATTCCTCGTCCATTCATTTCTCTCTCTCTTCTCGAGAGACTTCACCCCTCGGCTGGGATCCGATCGAGCCACCACCAACACCGAGCGCTCCGACAACCCATGGCTGAGTGCGCCTCTCCCAAGCGCAAGCATGCGATCTCCTTCCTTCCCTCTCTCTTCTATCTCCATGAACAGTAGAGCTTCTTTGTCGTTGTCACGAAGCTCTTTGATGACCTATGGTTGAGCGTCCTGCCGGAAAAATTTAGCCTCAGCTCCTCTGCTACCATGTGGCCTCCACGAGCAACAACTGAGCTCCGCCGCTATGAGTTCCGTTGTCAGTGTCGCCGTGACCTACCCCAACGAGCTCTGATCCTCGCTACCATTAGGTGCTTCCTCCACTAGATAGTTGTGTTGTAGGCATTTCACGAATATATTGTTGTAACTCCTTTTCTCAATTGTTGCTAGAAGTGTTTTTGTTTGTTATAGCGTATCATTTCCAAATCTTATAACAAGTATTGTTTATTGCAATCAAGTATTGGTTTGTTGTTGCAGTAGTTGTTTCCGAGCATTGTAGTACAAGATATTGAATGTTGCATATGTTTCAATGATTTCTTCATTGTTGCAATAGGTTATTATATTTGTTGCTTAATAGTTCAAAATTGTTGCACATTTAGTTTGTTGATTTCGTGTCTGTTACACCTGAAGCAAAAAAATGTTGTAAGCTTAGAAACTAATTGTTGCACGGATGAACGTCCTTGTCCATTAATCCACCGAATCTACGTCTTCCAATCCATTCTCACATCCTAGCTCATTCCCTGCAATGGTTTGCTAGTCTCCAACGGCTGGAAGTAGCTTGTTATCGTAGCCATGCACTCCCCCCCTCCCTATATCGGCAAGAATGAGGTGTCACATGTTGGAGATATATTCTAGAAGTAATCATAGAGATGAATATTATATTTCATTATATTCATAATTAATTATTTTGTTCTTTGAACATTGTCATTATTATTTATTAACAAGTATGTGACTTATTTGTGAAACTCTATATATAACTTTATGATGATTATTCTAAAGTGATCCCTAGTCGATAAACATATGAGGACACATGAATAGACTAGCATATGTATTGGTTGATTACCATGTTTTACAGGTCATAGATATAGAGATATCAAACCAATAATATGGGCACATGTTATAGAACATGGAGTTGGATTGACCCACCTTGAGACATTGCAAGAACATTGTAATCTTTTTGTCATCAGTTGGTCTCATATACAATGTATATATTATATCCTTAGACTTGAAGTTGGCACATGTACTTAAGATGTGTAATGACTTACTTAGGGGTTGCCAAATGCTACTCCTAAACTAGGTAGTTATAAACATGGCTTTCGGGTTTGTCATAAAGTATGCTGTGAAGCATGGTCAATCAAGATAGGATTTACCCCTCGATTCAACGGGAGAGATATCACTAGACTTCTCGTGTAGTCGGATTCCAAATCACGTGATCAAAAAAGAGTGATCGAGTTAACTAAATAAGGATGGTATGTACTCACCTTAAGTTTGACCGACATCATGAGGTAAAGGGAAATGCATATAACTAAGTATTGTTTAGGTTCGTATGATGTTATCTTTACTTATACTTGGAAGTCGGCACGTCCTGCTAGGGACCGCTATTGATTAAAGGTCGAGTAAGAGTACTCGGGTCATGTCTAGGTATCGTGAACCTAGAGGGTCGTATACTTAAAGGGTTGAGACATAATTCAGATAGTGATCCAAATTATGATGGTTTTAAGTTTCTAATGGGCCTCTAATTTAGAGCTCATTATAGGACGTCTATTTAAAGGGAGGGGATGCTGGTTTTAAGGTTAAAAGATACAGTAGGAATTCGGAATTTCCGAAACCCTAGTTGCCACCTCTCCTCCGCCCAGAATCGTGTAGCTAGCGCTAGCACTCCGGCACGTGGTGTTAATTTCTACCCTGTACGTGTGGATACCTTAGAGGCATTGCTGCAAGACTAGTACGACTACATCTGCTCCACCGCGCTACATTGATTCTACTTCCGCTACGGGTTTATACGTCTAATAGTAATTTTGTGATCTATAACTTATAGTAATTCATTAGTTACGTGATAGATTTTATATTAGAGTAGCCTACTGCTCCTCAACATAACGGCAGCTGTCTATCGCAGGAGCAAAGCAGTGTGGCTATTTCTACGGAAAAATATCCTGTGCAATCAGACAGGCTGGTGAAACCACGGTGCAACCCAACTAGAAAAAGTTTCAAAAAATTCTGAAAAAAATCATGGATATACATCTCAGCTTACCCCATCTACATATAAAATTTCATGATCAAATTCGTCCTGTGCTAGAAGTTACAAAAAAGACAAAGTTGATTATGAACAACTTTGTCTTTTTGTAACTTCTAGCACAGGACGAATTTGATCATGAAATTTTATATGTAGATGGGGTAAGCTGAGATGTACATCCATGAATTTTTTCAAAAATTTTTAAAATTTTTTCTAATTGGATTGCACCGTAGATTCACGAACTCTCTGATTACACAGAATATGTTCCCTATTTCTACAGCCTCTTTCTCCCGGTGCCGCCATCGTCAAATGACGGGTCAGATGGATAGGAGACAAGCGTCCTGATGGGAGACGCTGGTGTGGGTGTTTGTGTTTATGCTAGTACTTTGAATGAGATCGCGCGTATAGTAATACTTGACAGCATCTGATTTATAAAGATCCGATAAAGATCCGATAGTGGGAAAAAGCGTAGAATGATCTCATGGTACATCCGTGTGCTAGCACGCCCTTTTTCTTTATCTAGGCCGTACGTAGGGATCGAGCTGTTGCGATGTTATTCCTAGCGTACATCTTGACCGGTGTAAATTAATCCTTCTCTACTAAATGAAACTGAATAATGTAGCTTGCTCTTCTATTTTAATTAAAGAAATGTAGGAAAAGAAAAGTATATTTTCGCGTGCAAATTAATCGTGATCAGTTCCCCACTGGACTCTTTCAGGATAGGATTACGCATGTGTAGGGGTGGCAACGGGGCCATTCCCCGCCGAGGAGTGCCTCTCCGTCCCCGTTCCCGCGATCCAAAATTTTCTCCGTCCCTATCCCTGTTCCCCGTTTTAGGGGAGAAAATCCCCCCATCCCCGTTCGGGTATCGGGGCCCCGTCGGGGACCCATCCCTGCGAAAATTTCACATAAGAGAAGAGCTTTTATAGCCATTTTAACTCTAAAATGATATCAACAGACAAGGAAAAAAAGAATGCATGCATTCATTGAAGATTATGTTGTCCCGTTTATGGAAATGTGAATATGACGGGCTAGAGAATATGTTTGCAATCTAATAACTAAATTGGACTAAACTAAATTTGAATCCCCAACCGGGTCCCCGCGAGGAAAAAAAATCCCCGTCCCCGTCCCCGCTATCCCCGACGGGGGAATAATTTTTCCCGTTTCCATCCCCGCAGGGGACGATTTCTTCCCATACCCGTCCCCTAATAGAGAAATTCCCCACCGGGGATCGGGAAACGGGTCCCCATTGCCACCCCTACGCATGTGTAGGAGGTAATAGTACAATGGCTCAGGGCAGGGTTAATAAGACCGGTGAAAACCGTGGTTTTTGATTTTACCGTTCCGGTTCGAGATTTAAAACCGCTCGGTAAACCGGTCTAATTAAAACAATTTAAAAAAATAAAAAATTTAGAAAAAATTATGTGTTCGAAAACCGTTGAAAAACCACGGTTTTTCGTGAAAAACCGCTCAAAACCGTTTTCGAAGAACATTCAATTGGTCGGGTTGGTTTTTCATGAAAACCGAGCGGTTTTCGGTTTTTTTTTCAAAATTTTTTGATTTTTTAAACCTTCGGTTTTTGACGGTTTTCGATCGATTTTTACGAAAACCGTACCGCAAAAATCGAACTGGTTTTTAAATTTCGGTTTTGTTAACCCTGCTCGGGGCAGCGCTTCTAAGTCTTGAGGGCTCACTGGTGATGGGAAAGGTCGCCGCCGCTGAACCCACTGGAAAAAGGTTATGACGGTCGATATGCAAGGTGGTTTTACTCTATTCTATTATTTAATTAAATGGTGTGGGCCATGTAATTTATTGAAATAACTATGATGATAAGAGCATCTCCAAAAGTGGGGCCTTAAAATAGAGTCCTATATGTCAAAATAAGACCTAAACTAAGAGAATTAAGACCCAACATAAGTATTAACTCTAGCAATTAAGCTCTAAACTCAACTACCCTTCAATTTTTGGTGTCAAAATTCTTGGCGCCACAGTCCATCGCTCGTGCGCGCCATTTTTTGGTCGCCCAGACGCGCCGCGTTCCCAGAGTTTTTGTTCTTCTGCGCCATTTTTTGTCGCCCAGACGCGCCGCGTTCCCAGACGAAGCAAACGTGCGCGTCTATTTTACCTTCACGAACTCTGCCCCTGCACTCCGCTCGGCGACGGCGTGGTCGCGTACCCGGCCCTGCTCCGTGCCTGCTGCATGATCTTGACTCATGAGTATCTTAGATGTACATGCAGCCCAGGTACAGCATGCTCAAGCTAAGCAGCTGATATCTCAAGATGCTGATACGGCTAATGGCGACAGTATCATATTATATATGCTCTACAATCTTGATCGCTATCTGGTTACTTTTGCAAAAAATCAAGGCACTAAAGTATTCATGGGCACAAATGGGATTACGCCTGTTTCAGCTAAAGATAATTTGAGCATGGCTAATACAAGTATAATATATGAAGCTATCGACCATATCGTAATTATTACAGTAGCGGAACAATTTTTCGTATGAGAAAACACACATTGAGTAAAGCAACTGAACACAGGCTCCTACTCAAAATCAGTTATGAGAGCTCTGGGAGTGTTTGGTTATCAATCATTCACCACATGCAAAAACATAACTATAAATTAAGCATCTTGTTAGTTAACTAGTGATCATCACACAAAAAGAAGAAAGGGAGGAGGTACCTGTATGAAACTGATGAAAGTATTAAGAATGGCCATGGACTTTTCCACCTTGCTATGGGAATGCATTCCAACAGTTACAATATCATACGACATTTTGCCAGCTTCAGCTGGGTCAGAGTTGTAGGTAGTGAATACTGTAACAAAAGAAACATGTTATCCAGAATAATTTCTTTCACTAGATAAACTGATCTTATTCACAGATTTAAGTCCTGAGGAAAATGGGACAATGTAGTCAGACAGATGAAGCCAATCACTAGATGCTGATTTCACTCACACTATAGAAGTATGAACAATCTTATAACGTATGAGACACCCAGAAGCCTAACTGACACTACTAAATACATATTACAGGACATCATAGCAGAATAGCAGTTCAGATATGAAACCATAGCAGATAGGAATTAAATAGGAGAATGACATTCTTGTGAATCAATTGTTTTGATAAGTAAAGCATCTATAGCAGTTCAGATATGAAACAAGTAGAGCCTCATCAGCTAGCAAAAGCACAGGTTTACTGAAGAACTATGCGCTATTCAGTGACGATAAAAGTAAAACTAAGCATATCAGTCAAGGAGGAAGAGCTTTGCATCTTCAAATTCCCTCAGAATCAGATGCAGGAGGAATCCTATTTGTCTAACAAAATGCACGAACAATCCTGGCCAGGAAACCCATATCATACCGATCACAAAGAAATCCGCGACAAGCGCCGTCCGAGGATCGTCAAACCCGGCAACCGCCGCTGCCTCCTCGTCGGCTTCCCGATGCGACGTCGAGCCTTGTTGATCGCCATTGCCGCTGTCTGGGCACGGTGGAACACGGGCGGCGACAGTGGTTCGCGGGACGACGCAGCGAAGACTCTGCCGAAGCTGTGGGGCCGCATCCATGCGAGGGTACGGTGCTTCTGCCGACCCGCTTGGTCGACGCCGCAGCTCCCCGCGCGCTTCCGTTTGGCGCCCGGCAAGGGGAGGTCGGCTCCGGCGGCGATGGATTTCGACCAGCTCCTCCCTTCCTCCACGTAGGTGGCGGTGGCGACCTGAGCGTCCAGGAGAGGCGAAGAGGGGCGCGCGGCAGTTGGACGCCTTCTCCAGGGACGCGCGTTGTGGATAGGGCCAGTCAGGAGCGTCGCTATATTTGGCGACGGGGAAGCCGAGTCCTAAACCAATTTGTTAATTTTTCTTAAAATACAACCCTTCTTGGAGCTCTTCTTTTCTACTAAAGCCCTATATTTCTAATTAGCAACTCATTTAAGACTTCTCTTGGAGATGCTCTAAGCGATCTATAGTTTCGTGGTATAACCGACGGCATCTGAGTCTTTGTTTGGAAGCAGGAATTGTACTAAAATTTTTACAGGAAGTAGTATAATTTCTACAAGAGTTCTATCAAATTCTCGCGTTCCAAACAGATAGACAAACCTTTCAAAACAAATCTGCGCGGTGAGTACTCCAGTAAGAAATCCATCAGCAACGTAGAGCTTTCACATGAGCAACATAAGAGTAGTACACGTTGTCGCATGTGGTCAGTTGCTTAAACTGCCCGGTGGTTTTCATCCGTGATGACAGGTGTCATTGCTAGCTCGCAGAACAAAAAGTTGCAACGCCTGAATGCGGCACTTATCAAAGTATGTATTTTTTAGGACAGGCCGTTCTACGGAGGCCGACGCCACAACAACAATTGCCATGCACCCAAGCTTGTCTCTTTCCATCAAGAACGGGTGAAAGGGATCGAATAGCAACTGAAGCACGCGCGCATATGTTGAATAAATTGTGGTATTAGCAAATTTATCAAGACATTAATTCCAAGTATAAAGAATAATCCTGGATTAAATGTCATGTAAGCATATGCAAATATATTGAAACATGATACTTGATAATATCATAACAAATATACTGTTTTTTTAGATAATGGAAATAAAATTTCCGGGTTCATCTCTCCAGGAGAGAATCAGACCAAACTTATTACAAACTCCGGATTAAACCATTCAGACAAGTAAACCAAAATATCAAACAGGATAACCAATCATCGCAACAAAAGGCCAACCAAACGAAACAAATAACTGCAACGCCGTTATTTCCAATTTGCGACAAACATCAAGAATACATTCTTTGTTTGAATCACTTCGCTGCAATTTGGCCCAAGTGCGAAGCCAGTGCGTTCCTCTGAACAATACCTGCAAGAAAGAATTAGGTTTACGCTTGTCAAAAACGGTATCATTCCTTGTGAGCCATAAGGCCCAACAAATTCCGGCTGCGCCTGAAAGTAAAACATAGACATGATCTGACCCTCCCTGGTTCACCCATCCATTAAATAAATGATGAATATTTACAGGCGGGCCAATACCACAAGTCATGTAAACTACACGCCATAGGAATTTCGCATAACAACAATCTATGAACAGATGTTTGATGGTTTCAGTAGAACAGCAATAACAGCACGATTTATCCCCGTGCCAATTGCGCCTAACAAGATTGTTTCTAGTAAGTAACACCCCCTTCTTAATATACCATAAGAAAATGTTAATTTTCAAAGGTAACCGAGTATGACAAATCTCCTGAGAAACTTTGATACCATTATTAACCAAAAAATTGTACATCGATTTAACCGAAAACATCCCACTCTTGTGTAAATGCCACTTGAAAATATCAGGACCCCCTGATAAACAAATGTTCATCGTTCTAAACGCAAGAATCCCCCAGTCTCTCAGTTTATCTCCAATTAAGGATCTCCTAAAAGACACATTAAGAGAAGATGAACCAAGCACCTCAGCCACCGTTGCGTGCTTTTTCCGTACAATATTAAATAAGGAAGGAAATTGAGACTTTAAGGATGCATTGCCCAGCCAAGTATCTTCCCAGAACCTTACTTGAGACCCATCCTTTAAGATATAAGAACCTAGACTTAGGAAATTAGATTTGATAGCCATTAAACTGCTCCAAAAATGGGAGTCCCCAGGTTTCTTTTTTACTTGGCTTAAAGTCTTCCCCTTTAAATACTTGTTTCTCAATAATTGCTGCCACATCCCTTGCTCATTACACAATTTGAACAACCACTTACTCAAAAGGCTTTTGTTTTGTAGGTTTAAATTTGGGATTCCTAACCCACCCTGATCCTTTGGTTGACAAAGAAGGTCCCACTTCGCTAATCGATATTTCTTCTTGTGTTGATCATTTTGCCAGAAAAAACGGGACCTATAATAATCAATCTTTTTGAGGACTCCTCTTGGGACCTCAAAAAATGACATCATAAACATAGGCAAACTAGACAACACCGAATTAATCAGCACCAACCACCCTCCAACCGATAGCAACTTTCCTTTCCAACCACTCAGTCGTTTCTCCACTCTCTCCTCCACCAACCTCCAATCAGAATTACTTAACTTCCTATAATGCATCGGAATCCTCAAGTATCTAAAAGGAAGAGATCCTAACTTATAACCAAACAAATGAGAATATGCTGCTTCATGGTCCTTAGCTTGACCAAAGCAGAATATTTCACTCTTATGGAAATTAATTTTGAGTCCTAACAGTTGTTCAAAGGCACATAACAGAAGCTTCATATTCCTAGCTCCCTCAAAATCATGGTCCATAAAAATGATTGTATCATCCGCATATTGAAGAATAGATAAACCCTCATCAACCAGATGTGGGATTACACCTGTGAATTGGCCATCCGCCTTTGCTCTTTCCAAGATAATAGCCAACATATCCACGACAATATTAAATAAGATTGGTGACAATGGATCACCCTGACGAAGACCCTTTCTAGTCTGAAAAAATGATCCCATCTGATCATTGACCTTAATCCCTACATTTCCACCTTGAACAAAAGATTTAACCCAGCTACACCACCGAGGTGAAAACCCTTTCATTCTCAGCGTCTGTTGTAAGAAATCCCATCTAACTTTGTCGTAAGCTTTCTCAAAGTCAATTTTGAAGATTACTCCATTCTGCTTTTTCTTATGAAGTTCATGCAGAGTCTCATGAAGAATAACTGCCCCCTCCATTATGTTCCTTCCAGGAAGAAACGCGGTCTGAGAGGGCCTAATGACTTTGTGAGCAACTTGGGATATTCTATTAGTAGCCACTTTTGTGAAAATCTTAAAGCTTACATTCAACAAACAGATAGGCCTATACTGTTGAATCTGTTTTGCCTCACAAGTTTTAGGCAGCAGGATTATAGTCCCAAAATTCAAACTATGAAGGTTTAGAGAACCCTTATGGAAATCCACAAACAGAGCCATCAAATCCTCTTTTATAATGTTCCAGAAGACTTGATAAAACTCAGGCGGGAAACCATCAGGGCCCGGAGCCTTATTGCTTTTCATCTGAAAGATAGCCCTCCTAACCTCTTCCTCTTCAAAACTAGAGGTTAGCATTTCATCTTCCAGAGCTGAAACCTAAGGAATATCATCAATCCTTGTCTCATCCAATGATACCTTGGCCGGATCGGAAGGACCAAACAAGGTCTTATAATATTTAGTGATAAACTTTTTTAAATCAGTATCACCACAAATTAACCCATCCTCTTGCTCCAACTGGAAAATGCGAGACTTACGATGCTTACCATTAGCTACCATCTGGAAAAACTTAGTATTGGCATCCCCTTCAAGTAAATTCTTTACCTTTGCACGCTGGTACCACTTAATCTCTTCTTCTCTTAACAAATTTGCTAACCTCTCATTCAAAAAGTGTTTCAAATTTAACTCATCTGATGTAAGAGACATATTCTCCGCTTTCCTATCCAAAACATCTAACTTATCAAGCAACATTTGTTTTTCCTTCCGATAGGTAGACGGTGATCGTTCATATGCACGATCCTCCGATTCTCCCCATCAGTCACGCTACAGCGCCATGCAGACTTGTGTCTAGGTTCAATGGATGGCTTCGGTCTGTTACGGCAACCACCCAGGATTAGTCTTGTTTCCATTCTTTGCATGCATGTAATCCTAGGATTGGTTGCCTTTCTTGTCGCCTTATTGGCTATTTGTACCGAACTTATTTTTGGGAATAATCATTGCGTGATTGATCTCCTAACCTCACGCTTTCATGCTATCAGATGGTTCGCTTCCTGCGGCCATAGCTTCCGCATCGTCCTAGCCCCCGGCCGTCGCTACTCCCCTGCGCCGCCCGCTACTTCGACACCTCACCTAATCTTCCCGTTCTCCATGACCGGGACTCCCTCCGAGGTAGATCACCTCACCACCGACGAGGCCAAGCGCCTCGCCAAGGTAGAGGAGCACACTCTCCTGGAGGCCGAGCGGACTAGTCTCGAAGGCGAGCGCGCGCGGCTCGACACCGATCTCAAGGGCGTTCTCGAAGCCCAGCGTGCCCATGACGACCAACGCAATGCACTCGAGTCCGCCACCATCGTCTCATTGCATGCACAAGCCGTGACTGTCATCAACATCCGCTCCCTCGTCCCCGTTGTCCTCGACTCTGAAACGCCGAACTACACCAAGTGGCGTGGCTACTTCCTCCTCGTCCTCGGCAAGTATGAGCTCTCCGACCACGTCCTAGCCGATGCTGCCTACCCTGACAATCCGTCTTGGGTTCGCATGGAGTGCACCATCCTCGGATGGTTGTATGGCACCATCTCCGCTCATCTCGTCGAAGTCGTCATGCAGCATGACACCTCGGCGCGTTGTGTCTGGCTTGCCCTTGAAGAGCAGTTCCTCGGCAACAAGGAAACCCGTGCACTATACCTCGACGCAGAATTCCGCAACTTCAATCAAGGTGATATTTCCATCGCAGATTTCTGTCGCAAGATGAAAGGCATGGCCGATGCCGTTGATGATTTGGGCGAGACCGTTCACGACCGCACGCTCGTCCTCAACATCTTGCGCAGACTGAATGACAAGTTCTCGTACATGGTACCGATGATCAAGCGCGCGAAGCTGTTCCCTTCCTTTGTCGAAGTCCACTCTGACTTGATGATCGAGGAACTCACCATGCGCCACAAGAACAGCTCTTCCTCCTCTATGGCCTTCCTCACCTCGGACTCGATTTCTGGGGGCACATCACGACCTCCCCAAGGCAGCTCTAACGGCTCCTCCAACAACGGTCGCGGCAAAGGGAAGAAGGGTCGCGGAAACGGCCGCCCGAAGGCGCAACGGCGGCGCCGAATAGCTCCCATGGCTCCCAAATTTCACGGGCTCTCTCCCATTTCTAGAACCCTTGGACCGGAACAGTCTAGGTCTAGCTGCACACTAGCCCGTCTTCGATCCTCAGGCCGTGGCCCATCGCCTTGCCTCCTCGCGTTGGTCTGCAGAGCCATCGCTCCACACGCTGCCCGATCCGGTGCCCTACGCTGGCTAGCTACTGCTACCGGTGGCGGTTTTGGCCCACACGACGGGAGCAGCCCTGTCGGTACCTTCATTCTGCCCAGCAGCGCCGGCTCAACTAACACCTTCGGTGAGCTGCCCCAGTATCCACCACTGCAGCAGCAGCCACCGTGGGCACCAATGTCTGGCGTCGGGCTGTGGGACCAGGCAGCACTGTTGAACAATTTCAGTATGATGTCTCTCACACCGCCACCCTCCGGCGAGTGGTACATGGACTCCGGCGCTACAAATCACATGGCCTCGGACGCCGGTATACTTTTCGATTCCCACCCACCCCCTCCTCCTCTATCACTGTCGGTAATGGATCTTCTTTACCTGTCACCTCCGTCGGCAGCACCACCCTTCCTAGTCCTCACGGTCACTTTTCTTTACGGGACATCCTTGTTACCCCTCAAATCATTAAAAATTTGATTTTCGTTCGTCAGTTTACAATTGACAATAACTGTTACATAGAATTTGATCCTTTTGGTCTCTCTGTGAAGGATCTTCGCACTCGGAGCGTGATAGCCAGGTGCAATAGCTCTGGTCCTCTGTATCCATTGTTGCCGATCGCCCCTCAGCCACATGCTCTCGTCGCCACCGCCCCAACCACGATTTGGCACCGTCGCTTGGGTCACCTCGGTGCTGAAGCCCTTTCAAAATTAGCACATTCTTCGGTTATTTCATGTGATAATAATGCCCCTGAGTCTATCTCATCACGCTTGTCACCATCGCCACATCCGTTCGCCCTTTACCTCTTCCAATTCTCGTGCTAGTTCAAATTTTGATTTAATTCATTGTGACCTCTGGACATCTCCAGTTGCTAGTGTTTCTGGTTACAAGTATTACCTCATTATTCTAGATGATTGCTCACACTATACTTGGACCTTTCCTTTGCGTCTCAAGTCGGCCACGTTTTCCACATTGTCACATGTTTTTGCTTACGTTCGCACTCAGTTCAACGTTACAATCAAATGTGTTCAATGCGATAATGGTCGAGAGTTCGACAACTCATCCGCACGTAACTTCTTTCTCACCCATGGCATCACACTCCGCATGTCATGCCCACACACCTCTCAACAAAATGGTAAAGCCGAACACATCATTCATTCCACGAACAATATTATGGGCTCCCTTCTCTTCCAAGCTCATTTTCCGCCATCTTATTGGGTTGAGGCTCTCCACACCACCACTTATCTCCTCAATCGTCACCCCACAAAAACACTTAAATTCCTCACACCTCACTTTGCCCTTTATGGTGTTCCTCCCTCCTATTCCCATTTGCATGTCTTTGGATGTCGTTGCTATCCAAACCTCTCCGCCACGGCAGACCATAAACTTTCTCCTCGATCCACACTTTGTATGTTCCACAGTTATCCTTCGGAACACAAGGGATATCATTGTTTAGATCTCTCCACAAACCGTGTGATCATTTCACGGCACGTCACCTTTGACGAATCCTCCTTTCCCTTTGCAGTTGTCCACAACTCATCCTCAACTGACCTTGATTTTCTAACTAATGAAGAAGATTCTGTGCAGTTGCCCATTGGGCCCTCTCCTGTTGCAGGTTACATTCGTCCACATGGTGTCGTTGCCCCTAGGGTCCCGCAGCTGGGCCTACCTCCACCTGCTGAGGCCCCTGTGGACCCACTGTCTCCCGCGGTCGATGCCTCTGTAGGCACGTCCGTGCCGCCTGGCGCGGCTCTGTCTAGGCCTATCGCAGCACGTGCATCATCCGGCCCGAGTGCCACCACTCCGCCAGGTGCAGGTTCACCAGTGCAGCTCCCTGGCACCATATCCCTTGCGCCCACTCTGCCTAGTCCGTCCCGCGCAGGTGCCCCTGCTTCGCAGGTCGTTGCCACCCGAACCGGACCGTCGTCCAAGTCCTACCGGTCACCAACTCTCACCACATGGCCAACCGTGGGAAGTCTGGCTTTCACATTCCGGCAGATCGCTTGAACCTCCATGCCACTGCCATCTCCGCCATTCTGAAGTCATTCCGCAGTGGCCTCGCTGATCCCAATTGGCGAGCCGCCATGTCTGATGAATTTGCTGCCCTTCAAGACAACAGCACCTGGGATCTTATTCCTCGCCCTCCGGGTGTCAATGTGGTCACTGGCAAGTGGGTCTTCCGCCATAAATTTCATCCAGATGGCTCTCTAGAATGCTACAAGGCTCGTTGGGTTCTTCGTGGTTTTACACAGCAGCCTGGTGTTGATTTCGATGAGACCTTCAGTCCAGTTGTCAAGCCTGCGACCATCCGGACAGTCCTCACCTTGGCGCTCTCCCATGATTGGCCTATTCATCAGCTGGATGTGAAGAATGCTTTCCTTCATGGCACTCTCTCGGAGCTCGTATATTGCATCCAACCGTCAGGCTTTGTGGATCCTGCTCATCCTGACCATGTCTGCCGGCTAAATAAGTCCCTCTATGGTCTGAAGCAAGCCCCTCGCGCGTGGTACAGTCGCTTCACTTCTCACATTACTTCTCTCGGTTTTGTGGAAGCTAAGTCCGACACGTCCCTGTTTATTTTTTGACGGGGCTCAGCCACGGCCTATCTATTGCTCTACGTGGATGATATTATATTGACAGCCTCCTCCGGTACTCTCCTTCGACAGATCATTGCCGCCCTCCAAGACGAATTTTCCATGAAGGATCTTGGCCCCCTTCATCACTTTCTGGGGCTCTCTATGGTTCATCAGCAAGGTTCTCTATTCCTCTCTCAGCGGCATTATGTTCTGGACATTTTGGAGCGTGCTGGGATGTCTGATTGCAAGCCCTGCAGCACGCCCACCGACACCCATTCCAAGTTGTCTAGCGATGGCGATCCTGTGGATGATCCGACACATTATCGCAGTCTCGCTGGGGCACTTCAGTACTTGACCTTCACTCGTCCGGATATTGCTTATGCTGTTCAGCAAGTGTGTCTCTTTATGCATGACCCCCGCCAGCCCCATCTCGCGCTAGTCAAACGCATTCTGCGCCACCCTCAGGGCACTCTTGATTATGGTCATACGCTGCACCGCACTTCTCCGGTTGAGTTGGTTGTTTATTCTGATGCTGATTGGGCTGGCTGTCCAGATACGCGCAGGTCTACATCTGGATACGCCATTTTCCTCAGAGACAACTTAGTGTCCTAGTCTTCCAAGCGACAGCACACAGTCTCTCGTTCTAGTGCTAAAGCTAAGTATCGCGCCGTCGCCAACGGCGTGGCCGAAGCTACGTGGTTGCGTCAACTCTTACTCGAACTTCACTGCCCGCTTTGTCGAGCTGCCGTTGTCTATTTGTGACAATGTGAGTGCCGTTTACCTCTCCAGTAACCCTGTTAAACACCAGCGGACCAAGCATGTGGAGATTGACTTGCACTTCGTTCGTGAACGAGTTGCTCTTGGTGATGTTCGCGTTCTACATGTGCCGACCACTTCACAGTTTGCAGACATCTTCACCAAGGGGCTTCCTACTTCCATCTTCACCGAGTTTCGGACTAGTCTGAACGTCCGGTCTCCTCCCGCTCAGACTACGGGGGCGTGTTAGATGATGATCGTTCATATGCACGGTCCTCCGATTCTCCCCATCAGTCGCGCTATAGCGCCATGCAGACTTGTGTCCAGGTTCAATGGATGGCTTCGGTCTGTTACGGCAACCACCTAGGATTAGTCTTGTTTCCATTCTTTGCATGCATGTAATCCTAGGATTGGTTGCCTTTCTTGTCGCCTTATTGGCTATTTGTACCAAACTTATTTTTGGGAATAATCATTGCGTGATTGATCTCCTAACCTCACGCTTTCATATACTCATAACCTGACATATAAGCATATGCATGTTCATGAACAATAATTGAGGCAAACAACTAGTAAGAATTGCTTAGGATGATATGATTAGTTAGTTTTCGGATGCCGGGCTGCCTTAATTAAACGACCTCCTCGCCACTAGCGACAAGATTCTAACTAATTTGTGACAACTTTACCTTGATTATCAATTTTCAATACTTGGCTGTTAAAAGAAACCTAATCAATTGTGAATCTTAGAGCAATATATGTGTATATGAGAATCAAACACAAGTATGCTTACTGATACTACAATAGAACAGCCAACAAGAGCTGGATTTCAAGTACTACTAACAATACAAAGAATGAATGACAGCCGGTAAGCAAGAATGCAAAGACAACAATCACCCACTAAAGACAACAGTTAAGACTGTTGAAATATATAATAGTAAGCTATTGATTCAACATATCAACATATATGAGCACTAACCAAAGTATGACAATTGATCTAATCAAGTGTTAAAGAATGTTGAAAATTAAAACATTGTCACAAATTATCTCACTATAGCCCAATCGTCATCGAACCATTGCATCCCCATATGCATGGTCTCCAAGACAATAAAATTGTCTAGCCCCTTTGCAATGTAAGCAACAAAAGACAAGAAGTAGATTATACTTACAAAGCACCAACAAATGTCAATGCAACAGGCTAGGCTTGTCGATGACAATGTCCCATAAAATGATATTGCTGTTGCAATTGCTGCAGAAATACTAGCAATCGTTATGGAGATACAAAGCCGCAAACCACCGAATGAGGCAATTCAATCAATGGTCTTGAGATGCAGCTAGAACTACACAGACCAACAGAACCGACTCCAAGGCAAAGGAGATGGCTTTGCCGAGCAACAGCAATAGGTCAAGAATGACCTACTTCACACACAGCAACTCCACAGCCAAACCAATCCACCACCACAAAGCCAAACAAGCCAATTAGACAAGCAAGGCTCACAAACCCGGCCAAAGACAACCTCACACACCTTGCCTTGCACCGAAGTCTCAAATCGATGACAAGGTCTACACTCAAAACACCTACGGTTGCACGCTACAACTGTGTCCACAAGGTAAATGAGGAAGATCGAGGTCAAGGATCACAAGAGAGCTTCAGGGAATGCAAGATCCAAGCTGGAGATTCACCAAAAGGTTATGGATTAGTAATCTGTAGAAACGGGGAATAATTGATGTAAGCAGCCGGTGGTGTCACATCTCACTGCCGCATGTGGGAGGTCAGTGCTACACGACACGGTCATCGCCACCATCATTTCCCTAATGACCCGCACACCCCCAAAATCCAGGTCTTCGGCTAGGGCACTAGGTAAGAGTGCCTTATCACCAGCCGACGAGCCAGCTAGGCTGGCTTGGCCTTGCGGGTTAGGCCAACCCGGTTGGCCTTTTCCCATTCTCCTTTTTTTTAAAAAATTTGGGAAAAAACCAAATACATCAGCAGCATATACGATAGTGCAATTAAATTGATGGTGTATATATGCACATGTTAACACACACCCATGCATGTAAATAAATTTAGCTAGCTCTCAAACTATCAAGATAATTCTAAATCTTTGATGAATGATGCCTTCTTTAACTTCCCATCATCCACCCACCTCTTCTCAAATCCCTTCTTTCATCCCTAAAAAAATATCTGGCAAAACACAAAAAAATTGCCCATAATAAACAATTTAATTAAACAAATTAATTACCACCTTATCATTATCTCAACAAATTTAATATTATCTCTACAAATAAAAGACATTCTAACAAACTCAGCTCACCTCAATAAACCCAACCAACATCACCATGAAGTAGCTTGTTGTGTGCATCTTCTTCTTCCGAAGTATGCACTACTACAATAAGGCTATCACAGGCGGTTCAAAAATATCATCACAAACAGTTTTATGAACAGTCTGTAAGCATGTGTCAGGGATAATACGATGCATCATAGATGGTTTCTGAACCATCTGTGAAGCACCTATCATATATAGTTCTTTGTACAAATTGTTTGTGATAATAGCCTATCATAGACGGTTTGTATTAAGAGCCTTCTATGATAATTGCCTATCATATACAATTTGTGTAAAGAATCATCTATGATCTACATATTTTCCTTCCTCTCCTAGAAGAAATTCCATCAGTAGTATTTATTGTTGGAAATTTTATTCTACCACAACGACATTTACAAGGCACAACCAATTATAGATTTTGTAATTGAATATCTAAACATCCGATGTAACACCTCGGCACTAACGCACCGCGAATGCTACCAAAAAAAACCTGAATAACAACCGACACCTCTACGAAAAGACTGAAACTGAAGTTAATCTCTAAACTCTTAAACCGGTTTGAAACTAAGTCACCGAATTTACAAAATTTCGCATGACCTCTCTAGAACAGAGGACATCCACTCGTGAGACAAGAACAATAGCAAGATATGATATCATTCTAACAGTCCTTAGATAATCAATCACATTTTCAATCGGCAATTAACCAACTACGCAACGCCGATCAACACAAGACAATCGCATTTATTACAACCATTATTAATGAAACAATTAACAGGATTGTTGGTGACCGGTTGTGCACGTGTTCTACTCCCATCCCATGAGTCGACTTCAAGGCACCTAAAACAGAAGTAAACAAGCGTGAGTCCAAGACTCAAAGAAAGTGCAACATTAATAAAAAGTAATGAATTCAATTGAATTACTTTTACTCTAGAATTTGATATAACCATTACTAAATGGAAATTCAACCAGTAAAAGAAGCGATAACTAACTCCACTTACCACAACCAACTCGAAAACATAACTAAATCTTACCCCCGCCTCAATAAACATTTCTGGATGAGTCCACCTCAATCCTCAACCTCGTTCTTCCCATTCTCATCAATCCCATTTATCAGTTGCAACACACAATGCAAGGGAATGCAATTATGCTTTCATACTCAAGTGCACAAAACATACAAAAGAAGAATCTTATATCCATACATCACAATCAACTCATTAAACATGATTCATCACCGTAAATGCAATACAGATGCAAATATGCCATACAAAGCAGAATATCATATCCATACATCACTATCAACTCATTAGATATGATTCATCATCGTAAATGCAATACAGATGCAAATATGCCATACAAAGCAGAATATCATATCCATACATCACAATCAACTCATTAGATATGATTCATCATCGTAAATGCAATACAGATGCAAATATGCCATACAAAAGCAGAATATCACATCCATCAACTCATTAAATATGATTCATCATCGTAAATGTAATACAGATGCAAATATGCCATACAAAAGCAGAATATCAATCCATACACCACAATCAACTCATTAAACATGATTCCTCCTTGTCAATGCAATGCAGATGCAAATATGCTTGCATGTTCATATGCTCATTTCATTTCACAATTCTCATGCATATTTCACAATTCTCATGCATATGATGCATCATGCATGTCTCATTTCCTCATTTAGCGCATACCGGTATTGCCGAGCACCACCCGTCGATGCGTGCCCTCAAACCCAACCATCCCGTGGAAGGGGCCTGCCGAAACAGGACTTGCCCGCTACCCCGTAGCGGGTCCTACGCTTAACACCGCTCCCATCCACGCCAGTGGATGGGACTACGGGGTAGGAACTCCGAGCACTCCGGATTAGTCATACTTCCGTATAACTTTCTCACCGCCCTGGCTCAATGCAATTCATGAATGCACATATGCAAATGCCATTCCTCACATTCATATCCATATTCTCAATACTCATATCCGCATTCCCAACATTCATATTCATATTCTCAACTCTCATATTCATATTCTCAACACGCATATTCATACTCTCAACACTCATATTCATATTCTCATCATTCATTTGCATATTCTCGACACTCATATCTACATGGTCACAATTATCATTACTACACCCGTTAAAGTCATAATCCATTTTCATGATCGCCAAATCATCCATTCTTATTAATCAAACCTCATTACTTCATTATTCACATTATCCTATCATACTAGTGATAATAGTATGATATCTCAAACGATAGCTCTTCATAATCACAAGGTATCCTGTCATTTAACTTTCGACACAAATCATTTCAACCAACGATACACTTGCATCAGATTACTTAACCTTTTCATCAAAAGACAATTACCCTACTAGATGTGCTTATAAACACAAATGCAACCATAGCGTAAGTATATACATCACACAAGCAATCAACTAGATACCGTATAAGAGATATACGGGTTACACTTACATATAGACTCGTTTTAAAAAATGGCATAACCATTTAACCATTCTCATTCATCATATCGCATGAAAAATCAAACATGACAATATTAAGATAGCACATGGGTAACGGTAATATTGCAAAAAATATAATGGCCACTTAAGCCACAACCACCACAACGCACTTGCCTTAAACCTCTTGGAACAGTGTGGCGAGAAGTTGACAGCACTCCCGGGGTCACACCACCTGCAAATAGGCATAACCCACTAAAATCTTGCCAACCAATTAACCACACAACTCAAAACAACCACAATTCTACACGCCCCTCCGAAAACCTGAAAACCAGAAATCTGTCCAACGGGACAACAGATTTCCAACAAGCATAACTTGAGTTTAACAACTCCAAATCAAATAAACGAGTACATTTTCTCGAACTACAGGAAAATTCCCATTTTTTCTAGGTATACAAAAAGCATGATTCGGCCTCTAAGTTCCCCTAATCCGCTGTTGAACACAAACTGCCCAATCGCGACATAATTGGACAGCGCTCGGTAAAACGGGCATAACTTTCAAACGGCTAAACGAAACTTAGCGATTTCAGACTTCATTGAGAGGTAATTCGATTATCTACAACTTTTTCTATAGCCGACCGACCGTGAAAAGCACCGATTATTCCCAGATTTGCGACGAACAGCAAACAAACATAATTTTTAACTTGTTCTGGACAGCAATCAGTAAAATAGCCATAACTTTTAAATGGCTAAACTAAACTTGATGATTTTGGTCTCTATTGAAAGGTAATTCAATTATCTACAACTTTTGTTATAGACAAACCCCCAGAAAATGCTTGAAAAATTTTCAAATTGCAGTTCTAACCAAGGACAGAAATCTGCCCGAACCGAAAACTCTCAAATTTCTCTAGTCTCTCCATTTCCCAACCACCAACATCTCAAAATCATGAATCCTAGCTAAGCAATAGCACAAACACCTTGCATGCAAGCAATTTCACCCCCCAAATTTCTAGGGTTTTACCTCAATCCTTCACATGGAGGGAAGAGGGAGGTGGGGAAGGCTGCTGGTGCTGCTGCCAGAGAGGAGACGCAAGGAGGTGCCACCGGCCGGGGAGGAGCTCGCCGGAACTGGCCGGAGGAGGGGTCGCCGGAGCTGCTACTGGTGCTACCGGCTGCTCCTCCGGTGGCTGCAGGTGCTGCCGACTGCTGTTGGTGCTGCGCCAAGCCAGAGGGGAGGAGGCCAGGGAGTGGCGCCAGGAGGGAGAGGCCAGCAGGGGCGCAGGAGGAAGACTGGGGGGAATCGGCTGTGCTGGAGGCGCATGGTCCAAGCCTGGACTGGAGGATTTGGGGGAAAAAGAAATAGCCAGCCAAAAGATCTTAGCCACACAAATGTAGAGAGAGAAAGAAAGGTGAAAAGAAAATCCTGGGATCAAGAAAATGAAAACGGTTCCGACCAAAAACCCAGGAAAACAATTTTGCGGTATTACATCCGAGATGCATCAAGGTAAAAGTTTGTCTGATCAAGTTCATTTTAAAATATGAACCTTCGTAGCAGTTTCATTTCCTTTATATTGTAATGTTGATGGATTCCAAGGCAAAATCCATTTCTTTCCACTGTTCATCCTGAAAGTTGTTCTGCTATCATTTATCTTTTACTTTATCATCATTTCCGAATGAGAATACTATAGACAACCTATTTTTTACTCTGGTCTTGTATAGAACCAGAGTGAAAATAGGCTATCTATGATATTCTCATTCGGGGATGAGGATGAAGTGGAAATAAATCAGAGGAGATGACAACTTTCATGTTGAACTGTGGAAAGAAATGGATTTTGCCTTGGAATCCATCAACATTAGAACAAGAAAGGAGATGAAAGTGCTAGGAAGGTTCATATTTTAAGACGATCCTGATCAAACAAACTTTTGCCTCAATGCATTTAGAATGTTTAGATATTCAATTACAAAATATATAACTGGTTGTGCCTTGTAAATTTGATTACCAAAATATCTATGAAGAAGAAATTTTTTAACAACAAATACTACTCATAGAAATTCTTCCAGGAGAGGAATTTACATTCCTATGGCAACATTTTGGTTCCAACAATCAAGACACTATTTAATAATTGAATTAGTTCAAGATGAACAAATATTAAGGATATTTTAGGTTACAATACATTGAGGTGATATGATACCACAAATATCAACAAGCAGACATTGAGAAACAATATTATTTATAGATCAAGACAAAAAGACCTTAGGGCTTTTCCATGTTTGCCATCATATTGCCATAGCTTCCACAACAAAGGCTTTTCGGATCTCCTTGAAGTTCCACAGCTTCGGCTCAGTGCCCATTTGTTTGACACTAATAAATGATTGACTTCTAGTTATATTTCTTAATCTCTACAAAAGCGATCATTTTGTTGTGAAAAAGGTGCATATATATCTTGGTATATTATCAGTAACCACATCAAATTAAATACTAGAAACCTTTATATTATCTCTATAAGCTCAGCTTTACCTTCTTCTAGCTTTGCATTCACCCTACGCTCCTTAGCGATGAGAGCCTTGTTAAAAGATTCAATATCTTGCTATTTGTCATCTATGTATTTCAGTTTTGTTTCATCTCATAAATCTTTTTTTGTTAACTCAGATTTTCCCTTCAATTATTCTATCTCTACCTCAAGGTTTTATTTAACATCCAACAATTTTAACCATGTCGTCTACCTTATTTGTAAGCTCCATTTTATATATGTGTGCACTTTGCAGTTATTGAGACATGATTAAAAGTATAAAACAATTCTTAATTATTACGTCAACTTGACATTGAATCATGTCTACTTAACAGATTAATAAAATTTTAGTAAATATGATACAACCCGATTGAACTAAAGTTGCATTGGCAATTCAGTTCTTGAACTGAATGTGAATTCCCTATTCAATAATAATAGACACAAACCTTTATCATAGCCCGTGGAGAAGAGCTCAACACATGGCATAAAAGCATATTATATATCCATGGATCAACATTGACATAAAGCATATGCATACATACCAAAACATGATACTTGATAATATCAAAGCATCCACTCAAGAAGAAGATCAACCCTCATCTACTCAAGTTGAACCGTCAACTTCGGCAATGCCAAGTCAAGTTCAACTAATTGATGTGGATGAGAAGGAGAATGATCAACAAGTTCAACCCTTACCTCAAAAAGTCCATCATGCGCTCCAAGGATCATCCAATAGATCAAATATTGGGTGATGTTAGTAAGGGCATTCAAACACAATCTCGTATTGCTTCTTTTTGTGAATATAACTCTTTTGTGTCTTCTCTTGAACCCACTCATGTAGATGAAGCTTTAGATGATCTGGGTGAATGCAATGCTGTAAGAACAAAACAATTTCATCTAGAATGACGTATGGACATTAGTCGAAAGACCCAAGGATTACAATATCATCGACGCAAAACGGGTATTTCGAAACAAGTAAGATGAGAACGGTGTTGCGATAAGAAATAAGGCTAGGTTAGTGGGGCAAGGTTTCACACAAATCGAAGGATTAGATTTTGGTGAAACCTTTACACCGTTGCTAGATTGGAAGCTATTCGTATCTTGCTAGAATTTGCATCTTGCTTTGATATTAAGTTATTTCAAATGGATGCGAAGAGTGCATTTTTAATTGGATGAATATCCGAGTTGGTATTTATAGAACAACCTCCTAGTTTTGAAAATCCCAAACATCCAAATCATGTATATAAACTCTCTAAGGTGCTATATGGTCTCAATTAAGGTCTTAGAATTTGGTATGAGCGACTTAGAGATTTTCTAGTTTCAAAAGAATTCAAAATTGGGAATGTTGACACAACACCCTTTACAAAACTAATAGATTGAGAATTTTTTGTTTGTCAAATTTATGTTGATGATATCATCTTTGGCAACTGATCAACAAAGGCATAAAGCCCTAAGTATAGAAAGTACTCAGCAAGCCGTAGGGAAAAGATACAATATTCATGCAAGGCTTGACAAAGGATAGTCATATAGTTCATTTGCAAAAAGTAATAACTTGAATTGAAATGCAATAAATAGATTGAAAGCGTATTCATCAAAAGATAATAAATAACTGGTAAATCAATGGTAGACAATATAAACAGAATGGCGGGGCATCACCCTACACCATCCAAAACAATTATCAAACCACTAAATTAAATAGTATAACTTTAGACAACAAAACAAGAGTTAACTCTCTGTTCACATCCTAACAATTCCACATTCCCAAATTTTATGAAACACTCTATATCTCGTGTGAAATTCCCAAATATGTCCATGACCGTGGACACGGCTATTCGAATAATTTCACACTCTACAGAATTTGTATAGCTTTACCCATAAGATATGATCATCTCTTGGTGCAATCGATATTAACACACTTCCTTTGTTGTGTCACAAAGACATCATGACTAAGCCTTTACAATGCACCGTCTAAACTCGATACTGCTCTCTAAAGTTTCACCCCTTAGGGCCCCTCTTGAGCCATGTGAATCTACCCGTCCATCACGAAACGTACACCACTAATTGGCAGTACTCAAGGCTAGACATTGTAAATTAATCAGCTAGATCTGTTCCATATCAGACTTGTGGTTACACGAAAAGGAAAGAAATAAAAATAAATAAATACTAAATAGAGACTCAATAAGCTCGAGATTGAAAATAAATAGTTTTGAAAGATAGATCTTGATTTTAGAAAAATTTAGAAATTTGAATCACCTAAATTGGAGTTCGTAAGAAAGAGAACGGGGCTCTTAAAGATTAAATTCAGAGAAAAAGGCTGGAAAAGAGAAAATCTAAATTTTCTGATTTATTTCTCTACTATAAGGTCAATTAATGATGCATTGCTAATGTCAGCAATTAATTGCCCAAAATAAAAATAAATTAGAAAATACTTATTTGGCTGACATGTGGGACCCTCAGTCCATAGACCAAGTCCACGGGTTTGCGCTAGTCCATGTGGACTTGGTCTGCAGAATAACGGCTAGGGCTGACGTCACAGCTGATGACACTACTAACGGGGCGGCACGTGGGCGATAGGGCAGACGCTGGCGGCTAATGAGTCACTGACACAGACGGCCACACGTCGTACATCCAGCAGCAGCACGGGATGTGCGGGATCGGACGATAGGGAAGCAAGGTCAAGGCGATAGAGGCGTGGCAAGATCTAGAGTGCACGCAAGCAATCGGACGGCGACGCTTGGGTGATGAAGAGCGACGACGAGCGTCAACACTGTGACCTACTGGAGCCAAGGAAAATGATGCGGGCTTCGGTGGAAAAGCAACGGTATTAGGCACGAGACAAGATGGATCCAGATGAGGACACGATGAACTCATATGTGCAAGCGGTAGTGGCAAAGATGGACTGGAGCAACCAAACGATGGTAGAGAAGGCTTCGGGTGTCAGAGGAACTTCGGCGAGGTGTGCGCGAAGACGGTGGCGCCTCGGGCTACGTGAGATGGGGAAAAAGAAGTGGTGGAGCAAGGGGAACTTTAGACGGGGGACCTTGGGGCTTTAAAATAGCCCTAGGTAGGTGTGCAAGGCGTGGAAACTGAGAGTAGCAGTAGCGCACGAAACTGGGACACCGATGGAGCTAGGGTTAGGGTTGCGGTGGCGGCGTGCTATGTGGAGCAATTAGGATCGCACACATGGCGCGGATCCAATGGTCCACACAGTTGGGCTGGCGGGCAAGCTAAGCGGAGAAATGGGCCAAGGCAACGAGCTGCGAAGCGGGTCATGAAGAGGTAGGCCGCAAAGGAATAGGGATGGGCCGACGAAAATTTGGCCCTTGAGGAATTTTGAGAAATAAAACATTTTTTGATTTAAGAAATTTCCAAAAATTCAAAGAAAAGTAAATAAATTAAAATAAAGAGCAAATAAATTAAGATAAATCTCAAAAAATAGAAAAATTCCTTGAAGCATAGATTAATCAAATTAAATCTTTTCATTAATAGAAAATCCAAATTAAGCTTTGATTACTTCAAGGAAAATGCAAATGATTCAGTTTCAAATTCAAACATTTCAAAACTCAAATTTTGGGATGTTACAAGGATTCGAGAACCCTAAGTCCCCAAACCATGTCTTCAAGCTTTTCAAAACTTTACATGAACTTAAGCAGGCTCCTAGAGCTTGGTATGAGAGGCTTAAGTCTTATATTTTTAGTCATAGTTTTGATATAGGTAAAATAGACAAGACTCTGTTCATTAGACACTTGGATACTCATTTTTCACTTGTCCAATTTATGTGAACGATATTATCTTTGGTGACTCTTCGCACTCTCTTGTGTCTTAGTTTTCATATGTGATGAGCACAGAGTTCAAGATGAGCATGATGGGTGAGTTGAGCTATTTTCTTGGCTTTCAGATCAAGCAGACTCAGGAGGATATTTTCTTGCATCAAGACAAGTACACTCAAAACCTCCTGAGATGCTTCGATATGTCAGATGGAAAGCTAGTGGTGACTCCTATGGCCATCACTGGTGTCCTTGAGCCTAATAAGAATGGTAAGCCAATTGATCAGAAGGAGATCAGGAGCATGATTGCCTCCCTCTTGTACCTCACTGCCTCGAGGCCAGACATATATTTTGATGCGTGTATATGCGCTCAATTTTAGGCTTCTCATGCCTCTCACCGCCAAGCGGTGAAGCGTATTTTTAGATACTTTCGAGCTACCGTTGACTATGGTATTTGGTACTCTTCCTCTTCTTGTATGTCTCTTAGAGCCTTTTCAGACACAGACTTTGCTGGCCATAGGATAGATAGGAAGACCACTTCTGGTACTTGCTAATTCATTAGCATATTTCTTGTTTCTTAGTCATCTAGGGAGTAGTTCGGAGTTACATAGTCCACCACTAAGGTCAAGTACATTGCAGCCGCTAGCTGCAATAGTTTGGTGCTTTGCCTAAGATTGACATTGCAGGACTTTAAGTTAGATATAGGTAGTGTTCCACTTTTCTGTGATAACACTTCTATCATTTGCATTGCTAAAAATCCAGTACAACATTCTAGGACCAAGCATATATATATATCTGTTATCACTTCCTTAGAGACCATGTGGAGAAGGGTGATATAATGCTCCAATTTGTGGAGAGTGACTACTAGATTACCGATATCTTTTCCAAGCCTTTGTATAGCTCTAGGTTTGTAGTCTTGAGGGGAGAGCTTGGAGTCGTGTGCCCTTACAGTATCTCTTGAGAGGGAGTTGGTTTTGTATATTATGTATTATATATGTTTACTTCTAGTATTTCCTTTCTTTTGCATCTTCTGGGTGTTTTTGGACTTTGGTTTTAAAATTCTGAGTTCACTTCATTTAGACTTCTGGCATGCTTTGCATAGACCTCTCATCTTATGCTATAGGTTGCTATTATGCACAATTACTTGTTCACTCTTCTCTCTGGTTGAGTTCTCTCACAGTCTTGTAGGTTAAGTTGGTGTTGGCCCCCCTGAGTAGACAGGGTCTGTGTGTACTCTCTAGCCTAAGTTTTAGAGTTAGCTTTTCTATGTTAGTCATTGGGGAATATGAGAAAGAGTCTGAGCCATAGTGTTATCTATCACCTTTTCTATACTCTATAGCCAAACAGCTTGCAGGTTCTTGACTTCCTCTTCTCACTTAGTGTTTTTGGTTTTTGTTGAGTTCATTTGGGAGTTATCTGAACTTTAATTCTACTAATAACTCAACTTGAGCCAGAATTTAGCTTAAAATTGATTCACTTGTTGAGGGGGAGTTTGAGAAGTTGTTCATGCATTGCATATAGACTTCATTTTCTATTTTAATGAGCTTTGTCTATTATGCAAATAAGCTGTTATTCATACTATGCACCTTGCTACTCTTCTGAATATCATTGCTAGCTTAGCCATGTCTAAGTTTATTTTGCTTCATCGTGTTAAGCTTGCTAAAAATGAAAATTGAGCTTTGAGAAAAACTTGATGAAATTCATAGATTTTACTTGTTATATTTCCTCACTAGGTGCATATGCCATGATTTGTGAAATCTTGGATTTCTACTAGAGTCCCTACAGTAACTTGGGTGAAGCTAGATTGATCCAGACTAGAGTCCTTCATAAGCTCATGAATTTAAGTGTTAAAATGGTCAAAAATTGACTTCTGTATGTAAATTGATCTCAACACATTACATTCATGAGACTGCTTCTCGTTGCACTTATGATGAACTTGGAATGTATCGTGTATTACCAAGCCCATTCCATTAAGTGTCCTTGAGATGTCGGCGATGGCTTGAGTCAATCACACTTGAAAAATGAAAATAAAAAGTGGGTAAAGAATGCAAATAATGTCAAATATTTTCACCCCACTATGTGCGTTAAAGTTTTTTTTAAAAAATCAATAAAAAGATGATTAAGTATGAAGGATCTTTTATGCACTTGTAGCTTCCGTAAAGTATTCACAATTAATTGTTGTTTAATGTATATTATTGTGAACAATGCTATCAACGAACCGGAGCATGATGCACATGTGATGGACATGGCAGGCAACAGTAAGGACCGGGACAAGGCTCAGGGAGGAGTTGAGGTCTAGAACAGTAAAAAAAGCCAATGCCATCACGGTGAAGTGGAAAAGGACACGTGGAGTCAAGTGACTTGGACCTGTTGCAAGCGAGGACGGTTCAATGGATTCCGGACACGTGAGAGGCTTGGTGATAAGTCATTGGAGCCACATGGAATGCGCAAAGCATGGCAGTGCTTCTAGGAGAAGGAAGACTGGTCATTGGCATAAATTGGTATTTGTCCAATACCGGTGGTCAAGGCAGTTTGGAAAACTACAACGGTGGCCTAAGTGGTTTAGGTCATGCCAAAGTGGAGTTGGACACAAATTCGGGCTTGTGGAGCAGATTTGTCATCTATGTTTTGGCTGCTTTGAGAAACATACTTGTGTGAGTGGAAAACCCGTTAAAAGTGTTGGATTTCAGGTTAGACCATGTAAATGTGGATGGGATCCACTTGTAGTGTCCAAGTTTACGATGTAACACTCTGACGCCAAACGCGCCACGGATGCAACCAACCCCTACCAACCCTCTAAATAACTAATGACACCTCTACAAAAAGACTGAAAACAACCTCTAAACTCCTAAAACCGGCTTAACACTAAGCCACCGAAATTTACAAAATTTCGGCATGACCTCTCTAGAAAGTAGGACATCCACTCAGCAGACAAAAAACATTTACAGTTATATGATATCATTCTAGCAGGTCCTTAGTTAACCAATCACACGTCCAATAGAAATTAATAAACTCCACCACATAATTATTACAGGACAGAAACTCATTAAACATAACCGCAAACAACCTCTTACAAGAATTTTCACGAGCTATTAAGATCAGAACTATAAATCAACATGATGGAAAGGTGATGATGCAAAACGTGATTGTGCTACTACCCCCATCCATGCACGCTGACTTCAATACACCTACAGACATTAAATAACAAGCGTGAGTTCAAACTCAGCAAAGTACACGAGACTAACAATTCCAATTTATCATAAGTAAAACAAAAGCTTGACCATAAGAGCAAGTAGTACAAATGAAGCAACATCCGGACAATACGCATTTATACCCATTTAAAGCAATAACTTGATCATACCAAAAATTGCCGCAATCAAGTCATCAACTTGATAATAAAACCATTCAACGCCCAAGAAGCATTACTTAACTCTAAATCACAACGTCTCCCGACTCAACCACCCCTTTTTGCAACTCAAACCATTTTCATCACTTTTAGTTGAGTTCATAACTCGACTTCACTCCACGATATTCATACAACATAATTAGCAAGGCAATGAAATGCGCTAATTCATCAAATTCGATTCAATCTCCTTTTTGGGTTGAGTCCACGACTCAACCTTCCTTCCATAACCGAACCCATACTTGCAATGCTATGCAATGCGATATGTTTCTATGTTCAAATGCACTTTTCAGCGAGTATCTGGGTATACTTCAGGGGCACACCCGTCGGTGTCGCACCCTCTCAACCCTGCCATCCCTGTGGAGGGGCCTACTCTTAATGACTCGCTCCCATCCATCTCAATGAATGGGACTACGAGGTAGGACATCTCAGGAGCTCACCGGATTAGTCATATGTTCTCATATGACTTTCTCCCGACTTGGCTCGAATATATACATATCATGAATGCAAGGATGCAACATCAATTCTCAACTAAAACACATTTCAATCAACATACTCAACTCAATTCCCTAGACGGGGCACAATTAAGTACAACTCTTGTAAATTAACCACGAGTATCCACGTACCCCATACTCGCTACTCACTGCAATATTAACAAAGGTACAATAAACTTACCGAGATTAAGACTTACTAGTAACCACGCGAATCCAATAACTAATCACGTCCTCGAAGGGACGATCACCAATATAACTCATACTTGCCACAATCAATAGAAATTAGTCATGAACAGATAATAACAACGAACAACTCAATTAGGCACACAACTCGATGTACTTGCCTTTAACCTCTCGAACCAGAGTGGCGAGAAGTTGATGCCACTCCTGGGGTCACACCACCTGCAAATATATACATTCTACTCAAAACATACCAACAAAACAAACACAAGACTTATAATGACTTCGATCCTACGACCCACTTCCAAAACCCGAAAAACAGAAATCTGCTCAACCAGGACAGCAGCGCTCCAATGGCCATAAATTGAGTTCTACAACTCCAAATCAATAAAACGAATACATTTTCATAATCTACAGGAAATTTCCCATCTTTTTCTAAGTATACGAAAATTATAATTCGGCCTCTAAGCAGCCCTAATCTGCCGATGAACACAGACTGCTCCAATCACGACAAGAATTGGACAGCACTCGGTAAAAAGGGCATAACTTTCAAACGGCTGAATGAAATTTAGCAATTCTGGTCTTCATTGAAAGGTAATTCTATTCTCTACAACTTTTGCAACAGCCAAATAAGCACGAGGTCCCTCTAACTACCCCAAAACCGAGCTGCAAAAACAGACAGTTTCCAGCTCGAAAAACAGCAAAGGTTCCCTCCAACATTTGGCTAGATTCCCTCCAAAATTTCAGACCTAAGAACCCTAGATCCACTTCTAACTAGTCTAGGACCTCCATGGCTGAGCACAAGAGAGATTTCCAAGGGTTACCTCTAAGCCAAGAAGGGGAAAAGGAGGAGGGAAGTTGTTGCTGCTGCTGCTGACTGCAAGGGGGAAAAGGGCGCCGGCTAGGAGGGGCACCGCCGCCGTCGAGGCTGGCCGGAGAGGCGCCGGAAGCAGGCCGGAGCTGGAGGTAGGGCGCCACTGCTGGAGCTAGGGAATGCGCCGGCCTTGGGGAGGAGCAAGGCGCCGCCAAGGAGGCGGGGAGAGCAGGAGGAAGAGGGATGGGCGGGTCACAAGACGCAAGGGGGAAGAGGAGCCAAGAAGGGCGGTCGGCTAGGGAGTGGGGGAGGAGAAGGAGGCGGCTGGGGGTGGATCTGCTGGGAAAAAAAATGGGAGGGGAGCTAGGGTTAGGAGGCAAGGCCCAACAGCAGCCTAAAGACAATCCAATCCAAGAAAAACAATAGCTTCGCACAGCCCCAACAAATTTAGTTTAGTTCCCTCTTTTTTTCGGATACTACATACGATTAGGGTTGCCTTTACTATATAAGAAGATGTAGTGGAGGTAAGGACTGGAAACCTTAGACTTAGTCATGTAACATCCTAAAATTCAAAGAAAATGATAAATGGAAATTCTGAATTTTTAATATGCTTAACTTTGAATTTTCTGGCATTATTTGGTTTTTGGATTTTTGCCCTAAAGGAAAAACACTTTTTCTATTGAATTAGTGAAAAATAAATAAATAGAAATAAAAATATATAATAATAAAATTGATAAAAATTATATTCAAATATTGAAAATCTTCAGAACTCTATTGTTGTAATCCAAAGCCATATGAACACATTTATTAATGACAAGAAGTATGAATAAATGAAGTTGGGCTAAGAATATGAGATTGTCATAATAAAATAAAAATCTACCGATCTAATCTTGAGCTAATAGTTTTATCTTATCCCCTTCAGGGATATTGATATCTATAGTAAAAATATCAAATTAAATAATAAAATTTGTTGCTTCTAAAAATTCTAAACAGAAACCTCTAAAATTCCAAAAATGCAATTTCAAAATTTTATAAAATAAATATAAGGATATATAATCTTAAAATTTTTCTTTAGTATCCTCGAACCATTTCTAATCCTCAGAAAAGGCCTCAAAAATTTTAAACCATGTCTAGACCCTTAGAAAAATCAAAGACAAAAAAAGGAAAATCCGACCAATGACACTATCAGAATTTTCATAAATTCTACGCATAACGTATTGAGCTAAAAATTATATATAATTATAAGCACTTCCTAAGGATTAAGAAAATAATTGTCAAAAATTTTGGACATGATTTGTTAGCCAATTAATGCTCAGAATTATGAAGCTAGCCAAAGGGGATGAACTATGGAGGCTCTCTTCATCTCTCTGACATGTGGGGCCCACTTACGGTGGGGGACCACTTGGCAGCATCCTTGCCTTCTTCTTCTTGTTCACGCAGCTGATCACAGCCACCTTTCCCTTCGTTTTTTGCCACTACAGGGATTCACCCAAGTAAACACTGCCACAGCATGGCCACGACACCCCGGCGCGACAAAGCTTGCACATGCCCTGCCACACATCTACCACGCCCATCAAATTGTGAGTCACATGCTGCCATAGCTGCAAAACTGAATGCCACCGCAAAAACCCAAAACCCTATTTTCTTGTTCAAATCATGTGCCATCGCCTCATCGTGCCTATTTAAGCCATTCAAGGGCGCAAACTAGCTACTACGTCCTTTCCCATCTCCCATTATCCTAAGCATAGCCCTAATCACCTCTGGAGTTGCCCAATTCTGCCATTGCCTAAGAGCTTCATTAGAAGGGAGAAAACTATGATTAAGCTCTTTTGGTAAATCATTCTCCAATGTAAGTTATCTTGAGTATCCTTTGGCATCCTAAAGCTCACCTTAGACCTCAATAGCAGTTCCTTTTGGCTATAGCACCGCCGCACCCTTGCTCTTCTTCCTTAGGGCTAGCACACGGTGGTAGCCAATCCCAGCCAGTCTCCGCCATTGTAAGAAGGTAAAATGGAATTCTTGAGGCTCACTAATGCTTAGATAGTGTTTGCTGGAGATAATGTGGCATCTACTAGCTTCACCATTGCTCGACCATAGCAGCAGCTGCATGCCCACAATGGTGGGGTACCTCCAACCATCACTGGAGGTGATTGAGCCCACCTATGGGCGCGTCGTGATGCACCGGTACTCATGGAATTGCCGGCCGGTCGGCATCTTGGCTTTTGCCTCGTCACTTGCAAGCTCTAAAGCCTCCTCTGTTATCAGTTGCTGATAAGTGAGGTCACCCTGTCAGTTGGTGCAAAGGACCTCAAGGCGATTTAAATGGACGAATACGTTTTCTCTTCTGTGAAAGCATATTTTGATAATTTCAGTGAATTTCCAAATCGAGCCAAGTTCAAACTACTATAACTATTGTAATTTAGCTCCAAATTCAGACAAGTAAATTTCTAAATTCATATAAAATCATTTATTTTCAGAATATAGAAAAATATTTAATTTTTGAAGTATAGTGGAATTATTTGAATTAAAACTTGTATAAACCCTAATATGGATGTTAATAGAAACACATACACCATAAAACATAAAATAATAAAATAATTTATATATGCTTTTGAGATCACTATAAATTTATTTTTATAAAAATATTTAAGCTTAAACTTGGTTTGGATTTATTTTGTAAATAGATCATATCTCAATGCACTAGAAAATTCAAATAACTTAAATTTATGCACATAAGATCAAATTTTGGTGAAACCAGTTTGTAAACCTCAATAAAAATATGACATCCCTATATGTACAAGAATATTTCACATTTTGTGTAGAGTTAGGCTAAATCTATAAAAGGCCATATATTACATACATATAAGAGTATATACAAATAACTTATGAAAATGAATACATATACATGAAAAGATAATCACTAAAAAACATAAAGACCAGATTAACTATAATTTAGAAATAATCTTAATATGACATGCTTTGTATCTGAATCCTATTGAAAAGCCTGACCCTTATAATGCAAACTCTAAAACCCTTAACATAGGTAAAAAATAGAAATATTGAGAAATTAATATATAAAGGTATTTTTTATCACCAAAACCCTCTATTTCAATTCATTTTAATCTTTGTGATATTTGGCTTTTTTTCCTCTTATTGTTATTTTTGTTTTACACCATATATGTGTAGACATCGACGCTCCCGAGAATACACCTATTGACATTGATTTTGAGGCAGATCCTAAATCAACAGAGCAAGGCAAGCACCCCTTTGATCATATTGATCCCATTATTTCAATTAGTTTATATTGTTTTTGTCAAACTATTATGCATGCACGTATTTTTCTATAAATTTTCTATATTGTGGTTCTGATAGTTATACCTGTTATCTCATAGAACTTTCTTACTAAATATTGAGGTGTGAACCTTGATAACCTTGGAATAAGGTTAGGCAATACATAATGTCAACATGAGTACACGCGATTACATAATAATCATGCTTAGCCATGCTTGGTACAAAAACATGTTGTTGTTTATAATTAAAAAGGTTGGATATGACATTAAAGGCTATTGATATTTTGGTAAAATAGAAATAAAACTATAATTATGACATGAGTGATTATTAACAATAGCTGAATGTGCATAGGATTTGCACGTAGTGTAGGGGGATTATCACTCCGGTCAAATTAAGGACCAAACTATGGGATGCAATCGAGCCAAGAAATAAGTGCAACCACACGTATTGGTATGGAACAGTCTTAACCTATTAAGTTACTTAGATTTGGCTTTGTACATTGAAAGGCTGAAGTAATACAGACTCTCCAGGTAGGTTTGCTCATAGAGGCTTCCGCAAAGAGGTGTGGGTAAATGCATACCAATACAACGATGTACGCTTTGCTATGGGGAGAAACAGTTATGGCGAGGATGGACTACCAAAGTTACTGTGTGAATGAAAAGATGAACTATTATGTCTTGAGTATGTGTTTCTGCCCCATAGCAAGGGTTTGACGTCATCGGGCCAGTGCAAAGTTAAGTCTACGTAATGTAATAGTCATGTTATGATCTTCTTACCGATACACCAAAGGAAGTGTGTCAATGTCCTAGCATTTCTTATGGGTAAAGTTATGCACCTCTACAGAGTAAATCTTTTCGAAAAGCCGCGCCCGCTGTCATGAGCACTTGGTAAAGTCATCACATAGTTAGAATTCTAGTATTTTCAAAAATAGAATTGATTTGAAAATGTGTTAGAAAATTAATACTTTAGCCCAGGGAATGGCAATAAATGGATACAATATAGTCACGGAGGACTATGGAATGAGACATGTTACTCTGTTATTATTTTAATATAGTCTTCATTGTTTTTACAACTTTCGCTTGCAATCTATTATATGTTTATGATTCTTTTTTGCCAATACAAACTAACTGTACAAACCTCTTTATTGACTCAGCCTATATTTTATTATATCTGCATTTGCGAAACACTATAAGTCTTGCTGAGTATATACAAGTACTCAAACTTGCTTAATTTATTGGTTTAGTAGGTGAAAAATATGAAATTTCAGATGACTCATACTTCTACGTAGGCTACGAGAATTTCGATAAAGAACATTTCTAGGGTTTTACCTTGTCAGTTGCCTCCAGTTTAAGGATGAGCAAACCATAAGTCTTTTGGTCTTTCTATTGCTATTTACTTCAGTTTTTGAAAACATTGTATATTTAAAATTTTAGTATCGCATGTAAAATAAATTGTGTATGGAAATGTTATCGATGTTGTAAATATATATGTAGTAGCCATTGATCATGGCACTGGTACTATGTGCACATGAAGGCCCACCTGGCCATAAAGAGCAGGTCCTCACAAGACACTAGGAGTGTTAGGATTTCCCACAAGATTTGGTTTTCTTGTGTGGTGTGTATATGCTCTTTGAGAGATTTGCTCTTAGGTGAGAAGCTTTGTAATCCATCCTCATGCTATGAAATAAAGGTTAAATTCGTGCTCAAGTTTGTACCTCAAGTTTTGATCTTTTTCTTGCTTTACTCTTGATTTTTTTTCTTGTGGTTTCTTTCTTGCTTCATCATGTGCTGCCAAGGATGAACAATTGATGGATGTATCCTCTGTGGATCATCTCTCAATCATCTAGGCAAGCCTATTCTTGATCATCCAAGTTTGATTCTTCAAGAAACCAATTCTTGGGTTGACAAGGAAGATTTTGAGGTAGATCTTAATCTTGGCTATTTGGGAGTAATTTCTTTGGTGTTTTTACTTGTTGGGACATGTGGGAGATCATCTTGATCATTAAATCCTCATGAGAAAGCTTAGGATGAAGTTTTGATTTTTAACCTGGTTTTGATGCACTCTTCCTTGACCTTGAAAAAGGTAGGAACTTTGATGACAATCCTTGCGATTGAAATTTGGAATAGGTTCCTATCATTCTTAGGAAGCTGCATACAAAGTTTCACAGAGTTGGATCAGTCGATAAAAAGATTCACCGATTTTGGTTTTAAGATTGTGCTTATTTTTTGCTGTTCATATGCCTAATTTTACCGTTCATAGCGGTAGTACCGACGCTATATGGGTGGCAGTGCCGGCTTTGGGTTAAAAACTCTAAGAATTGATTTTTCCACTTTCATTTGATGTATTGGGGCTTTGGCTTGGTTTCCTTAGAGGTAAAATTTAATTTGTGATCATTCATCCCCTAGGGCGTGCTCCTCTGCTCGTTATTTCTGGCCCTGCAGATCTACTTGGTGGTGGCACCAGACTGTGCACATGTGCTTTTCCTGAGATGTCCCGAGGATTGCTATATTGCTATGACTATGAACCGTTTCCTCTTTCCATTAGTTTTTGTATCTTGTTCATACCATGGTCTATTTTTGTTATTTTAAGCTGAAAATGTATTCCAGATATTCTGTTTGATGTGCAATTTAGTTATACTTCAACAATGTTGTTGATCAGTTAGTATTCCCACTTTACTTGCTTATCACGGCTGTAAAGGCAGCAGCGTTTGTTCTTTGATTATTCATTTATTTGTATGGAGTTGAATTAATATAAATCGTTTCTTGACGTGCTGTGTATGATGTTTTATGCAATTATGCCCCAAAAAAAAGAGATTCTGTTACTTTGTACCTTTACTCTGTGGTGCCGACTCCAATGCTTTCGTGGAGATTAGCAATAAAAAAGGTCATTAACATTTCTCTTGTTTTGTATGGGTATATATATGCGTTTTCTCCTTCACCATAATGCTCAGAAGTCATGTACGTTGGCGTTGCCATTCTGTCTTTGCCATTGTCTTATGTGCTTGAAAGCTTGACTGTGGAATGTTTTTTAATTACGAAAAGCTTCGGATTACATGTTTAGGGGTGTTTAGATTAAGGATATTTTATTGAAATGTTTTAGAATCTAGTTCAAATTTGAACTAAATAATTCTAAAACCTCTCAAAAAAATGACCACAGTTCGAAACAGGACTTCAAACATATCATTGGAGACTCCGTGTAGACTGGCACATCTGTGTTTTCAGCATACACAATCTCTATTGCTCAAGTACAGCTAGAAAACTACAAATAGTATTTTCATACATCACTCCCCTAATACAAGTTATATAAATCTTGAAACAAGATAACAAGTAAATAATCACCATCCATCTTTTATTTATGTTTTAATATTTATATGTAAATAGTGACGTGCCTCCCTCGTGTATTTTCCCTTTTCCCTTCAATAACTCTGGCTGGATTACAATAATTGCACAACTATTGTATTTGAGGACTATTTGGTAAAGTGTCAAACAAATGTGCTTTCCCCGTTTATGTTAATGTTAATTAATGTAATCTTTAGGTGCGATTGTACCTTCAAGTAAACAACATGCATGCATATATAATTCGATTCGAACAACAACAATTTTTTACACTTCCATAACTATTGTGCTGGTAGGTACAGTTTTACTCTTGTAACCGACTTATATTAAACACAAACTTTACAGCTCAAAGCGTCAAAAGATGCGTGAAGACTCCGGATCAAATATCTCGCATGCTCATCCGTTCGAGCTCTCTCCCTTTATCTTGAGATCGCTGTATTCGTTTGACACATGCATGGGGTTGCACTTACTCTTTAGAAAACGAAGTATATTCGTATTTGCCTAGTCTGACGTACATACCATGATCGATACAAGCTAATGCGTGCAGCTCAAGTGACGAGACACGACTAAAGCCTAGCTCGAGCAGCTTTAGAAAAGCGTGATCAGTTTCTTTCATTCGCAAGTACGATAATAAAACTTACTACAAACGTGGCCAAGAATTCAAAGAAAGATAGTGCTACTAGAAGACAGCAGGCACACGTACAGATCCAATGAAAAAGGGTAGCACTAATTATTGACTATACTACAGGAATCGGTACTATTTTTGTCAGCCGAAAACCAACGAAATTGAGAGGAAAACCGACGAAACTGAGAGGAAAACCGACGAAAATAGCAATTTTCATCGGTTACAAAAATAGTGGCAGTCAACCAACCCGATCTGCAATTGCTGACGTGGCAGTGCTATTTTCGTCGGCATCAGCAGCCAAGCCACGTTGGCGATGTCTTGTTCTAATACAAAAATACTTTTTTAAATTTAAAAAAATACATAAAATTATAAAAAACCATGAAAATTCACAGAAATTCACTGCATGCATATAATTCACAGAAAAATTCCACAAAAATTGTAAAAACAAATTCTAACAACCATAGAGTCTCTATCACAAGTTCATTACAGATATTCATCTTACAAATTCACCACAATAGTGTCTAAATTCACAAATCCACGTCACACAACCATATATATATTAGTCTCTATCACAAATCCACATGACACAACCATAGTCTCCATCACAAATTCACAAAATCCACACACAACCTAACAAGTTCATCATATCACAACCTAATTAGGTTCATCATCACATCTCACATCACAAGTTCAATAGCTCACAAGTCACAACTTGATGCCGCAAGTTGACAATCGCATACACATGCCACAAGTTTACCTCACAAATTCAAATTTAACTTGGTGAAGTATGGAAGCCGTGGCCGCTACCCACATCGCTGCCTAAGTTGAAATATTGACCAACTGATGGTGACCCTGAATTACTACCAATATCGCCTCCGGCTTCAGGAGGCAGTGGTGGCCCCTATATGATGTATCCAAAAGTTTGTAAAAAATTGCTACTATTAATGTAAATAACCAAACATTTGGAATGAAATATACCATATTTGTAGGTGGGAAGAAAAAGGCAGGAGATGGACGAGGTTGAAATGATGGAAGTGACACAGCCGATCCCAAGTAAGTAGATAAAATGTTCTGAAAAGTAAGAACATCAATTTCATGTGCAAATTTTAAAATCTAGTAACATTAAACAATTATAAGTGTAAATGGCTATATCTAAACATTGTATATTAGACAGAAACTTCACAAATGGATGTAGTTGAATTCATAAATTTCACAACTAGCTAGCAACCACGGTTCATCGAGCACAATTCAAGATATTTCTTTTAACTTAAAGCATTTGAATTCATAAAAGATCAAATCTATGTATTTATTTCTATTTACAGCTTAGTGTACTTATTTGAATGTGTCATTGTTGTGATCTCTGCCATTCAATCATGTACTGGTCACGTTGCTTCATCCTTTCCTCTGCTTGTCTCAACAGTTCTTTTTGTTGCCTTATTGTTGCCTAGTGTCACCTCAACATCTCTTCCTCCTGGCTAGCATCACGAGAACTTCGTGAGCTATTCTGAGAAGAATGAGACGACCTCGCCTCGGCTAAGGCTTCACTGGAATTGGCGATCCTGTTGAACATGGAAAATCTGCCATGTTTCTTGCCGCCACCACTCAAGTACAAAGCAACCATGTCGATCTCCTCTTTCCTCCAAGCATAGTCTTCCCTGTGACGTTCGACCATCAATTTTCCGTACCGAGCCTACAATATATGCAATTTAGGAGAAATCATGAAAATGCATTGAGTTGGTACTTTAGAAATTGTACTGACCAAATTTTGTGAAGCTGTAGCACTACAAAGCTGATCAGGCTGTATAGGATCAACTCCGTAGTGGCCCCGAAGATACGCCTCAATAGAGTTTGGCGCAACTCCACTTTGAGCCTCCTGTAATTCAATGTTCACTTGTGTTAGTGAGTATAATTATAAAATATAACCTAAAGAGCTAACAACTATGATATAACAAACATACCATTCACTTAGCGAGACGAAGATGTCCATTGGCGCCATACCGCTAAGTTACCCTAGGGCCTGCCTGGCGATTGCCCCTCTTCATCCTAGACTGCTCCACGAAGGCAGGCGAGGCCTAGTAGGCACAGAGTGCTCGCCAAGCATCAGGACACTTCCTGTGCCAAGACAGGTTCACCTACAGGTACTCGTCTTCTCAAAGGTAGATTTTCGAAGCACCTAACTTCTTGCTCATATCCTGGTGTTTGAACATCTTGTAGTACATACACACTGTTTGGATACGAGCATTGGACATCATGTCTTTCACCACCCTTTTCACAGCATTCTAAAAAACATACTTCGCTTTAGCTTAATTACTGCTCTTGTCCATCAAGCAAACGATACCTCAACTAATTGTGGAAACATAATATTGTTAGACATTTTTATTCTAAAACTAACAATGTACAAGAAAAGTGAGAATTAAGAATATTACCTAGAAATCTGCCCACAGCCGCATGGCAATAGTGCCATGCTGGCCATCTATAGACAACTTGTAGTGCTCCCACTTCCTTCCCAGTTGAGAAACACCGCCCAGCAAGACCAACCCTAGATAGTGGTACCGACAAAGACTTCCCAAGTTAGCATTAACAGGTTGTAACCAATTTCTTCCTTCCCACATAAGATCAACCCATTGCTTGCAAATTACAAGTTTGTTGTTGCAAGATGAGTAATTATAAAATGACAACAAAATTTGCATCATTTACTCACCATTCACCATGTGGCACAATCTGTCTCCGTTCCTGAAGGTCCATTGGAACCTGACTGATCAGGTTAGACCCTCTAAACCTAAACACAGGTGCAACACCATTTCCATCCCCTTCATCTTCCCCATTCCCATCATCCCCTGTCTCCTGTACAGTTCCATCCCCATCATCCCCTGTCTCTTGGCCAACTCCATCCCCATCATCCCCTGTCTCTTGGCCAACTCCATCCCCATCATCCCCTGTCTCCTATCCAGTTTCATCCCCATCATCCCCTGTATCCTGCCCAATTCCATCCCCATCATCCCCAGTCTCATGGCCAGCTCCATCCCCATCATTCCCTGCCTCCTGCTCCATAGCAAAGAAATAAAATGTGAGTTTAATGTTATATATGAGTGTAATATTAGAAAAAATATAACATTACCTCCTCTGTTCGAGCCTCTACTGGTGGAGCAACCTCATTTTGAGCCTCCTCAAGGCATCTCTCAAGCACACTTCGTCGGCTTTACTGAGAGCTATAGCCTCTAAAGAGAGAACCTCCTGTTGAACCTTGGCCCTTCGAAGATGAAGAGCCATCTTTCTTCTTTTCTTTTCAGAGGAACTTGCCATCGATATGAGTAAACGACCTCATCCTGCATGAAACATATATCAAGATATTATTAGCAAAAGAAATTAAAATATTTTGAAAATTGAAATAATAAATGAAGGATAAATAATACAATATGTAGGCATACTTATTAGAAGTCCTCATCCTAAGGAGGTTCAATGGAAATAGTTTGTGCACTACCACGACGAGGCATGGATCTATGACCATTTTGAGAGCCATTTGAGCCACGACGAGAGCATTTCTTGCTTCGAACATTTTCAACAATAACATCTATTGTATCACCAACTATTTCGTCAATTCTCGACCCAGTATCAACCTGAAAGGAGCTTGGCAAACCATCTGCTTGATATGCTTCGTGAACGATGTTGTCAATGTCAGTTTCACCATAGTCGTCGCCTCTTGGAGTGGGCAAACGACCAGGGGGATTAACCTTTTGAACAACCCATCAAGATGACAAGTTTTCCAAGGTACATGGATACGACAAATAATACACCTGTTCAACTTGGTGAGCGAGCACAAATGGATCATAACCAGTGAGACGTGATTGATGATTAACTTCGACCAGACCAACTTTGTTGTTACGTTTTATCCCTACCCCTAGTACTGTACTAAACCAGTCACAATTAAAGAAGACTACTCTCCGGTCTTTAGCTTCCCCGAACTTGAATTCTACTATATTTTGAATCACACCATAGTACTCTGTTTGGCGCCCATTCACATCATAGGCTGTAGTGACAACTCTGTTATTTGTTATCGCTAATTGCGGATGTGTTGCTTCAAATTTTGTAGAGCGAAAGCGAAATCCATTTACATCATAGCGTCCAAAACTCTTCGTTGTAATGCTTCTGTGGGATAGCTGTGCTAGGTCTTCATGAACGGTATTGTCACTCATACACTACATGAGGTGGAACGTTCGTTCAACCAGATATTTAACTTAATGAATTATTTGTATATGTTGAAAGAAATTTACATGTTGTCGAAACCACGTCACAAAATTAGGGCCTCCACATAAACCTTCACGTTGTAATTTGTCCGGTTGTTTAAGGATAGGTTGTTGGGTTGATCTTCAATATTGTTGATCAAACAACCTATCGAAAATTTATTGAAGTTAGAATATTGGTCAAGAAAGAAAGTAGTCAAACAAAATGCTAATACTTACTCGAAATACTTATCCATTTCCTCGATGTTCGCATACATATACAACAATGTGGCATTCCATTCCTCTGAAGGTAGAGCGTGATTCGAACTTCCACCAACAATCTTGCCTTTCCACTAGAATATTTTCAGATTACTGGCAGGAATGTCTTGAGAGGTGTGATATCGTAGTATATGAATATTGATGTTGTGTTCATCAGCGAAATATGTGCTTGTGTAGTACGATATCTCCTTGAGATAAAATGCTTCTGCAATACATCCTTCAACTCGTGCCTTGTTACGGATGATTGACCGAATTTTTTAAGATTTTGTTCTATTGGGTACATCCATCGATATTGAACAGAACCGCCAACCTCTGCTTCATATGGCAAATGCACCAACAAATGTTGCATTGCATTCATAAAGCCTGGTGGGAATACCTTCTCTATCTCGCATATAAGCACCGTGATATCCTTCTTCAATTTTCGCATCATTGTAGTGGATACTTACTTGGCACATAACTACCTATAGAAAAAACTAAGTTTTGCTAATATTGTCCAAACTTCTTCTTTAAAGTAACCACGGAACATTACAAGGAGTAGCCTTTCTATTATAATATGGTAATCATGACTTTTTAGGCCATTTAACTTTCCAGTTACAATACTCACCGTACGCCTCAGGTTTGATGCGTAACCATCAGGAAATTTGATATTCTTCAACCACACAAGTATCTCTTTCTTTTCTGCTAGTTTAAGGCAATATGGAGCTCGTGGCTTCCCTCTACGTCCTTCTTTATCTTCACTCACCTCTAGAGTTGGGAGGTCATATATCTCGGCCATATCTTTACGTGCCTTCATATTGTCTTTTGTCTTCTTTTTGAAGTCAAAACAAATGCTCACAATGCTCTCCATGACATTTCGTTCTTGGTACATAACATCAATGTTATGCATGAGAATTAGAGATTTAGCATATGGAAGATTCCAAATAGAAGATATGTGAGTCCAATTGTGTGTTTCTTTAACCCTTTCAAACCCATCATCTATTCGGACTAGCTGATTATGCCAAGCAATGATCTCATGGCCGGTACAACGCTTCGATGGACCCTTCATAATGATTGTGTCCTTATGAAATGCATTTCTCTACGTTCTAAATGGGTGATCACGAGACGTGAAACACCTATGGCAATCAAAGAAGCAGAACTTGCCACCATTTTTCAAACGAAATACATCAGTATCATCCATTCATATTTGACAACATAACCGACCGTGTGTGCTCCATCCCGAGAACATGTCGTATGCAGGAAAATCATGTATGGACCAAAGATATGCGGCAAGCATGGTAAAATACTCTTTTCTAATATTGTCATTGTCCTCACCCATTCCACAACTGCTTCAGCTCATCAACCAATAGCTGCATGAACATATCCAAATGCTTTCCAGGATGATCAGGCCCTAGTATGACAAGGGTTAGAAATATAAACTCATCCTTCATGCATAGCGAGGGAGGAAGATTGTATGGAATTGCAAAGACAGGCCAATAAGAGTATGAGGCTACACTTGTGTTGAAGGGTGGGAAACCGTCTGTGGCCAACCCAATTTGCATGTTCTGAGGTTCTTTGGCGAAATCTGGGTCATATCTATCTAATGCCTTCCACGCCTCTCCATCTGATGGATGACCCACAGAACCCTTGTTGGCATGTACGCCTTCCTTATGCCACCTCAAATGCTAAGCAACCGACTTTGATAAGTACGACTGTTGGAGCCTTGGTGTGAGAGGCAGGTATCGTAACACCTTGACTGGTACTCTTGTTGGCAGCACAATTCCCTCTTCATTCAATAGCTCCACATATCTAGATTTCTTACAAGATGTATAGTCATTTGCATTTGCATTTTCTTTCCAGAACAACATACAATTATTGATACACACATCATCTTCTAGTAAGGCATTCCAAGGCTGGATAGAAGTTTTTTTGAGTTATAGAAATCCTTAGGCATCTTATGAGGCTTTGGTAGAATTTCATATATCAAATTGATCAGATCATTGTAACAATCTATAGAAAAGTTGTACATTGATGTGATAGCCATTAGTCGTGTCACGGCAGCAAGCTACGTAACATTCGTGGACTCATGCAAAGGTTCTTCTGAAGCTGAAAGAAGACTAAAGAATTCCTTAACCTTTGGCCTAGGTTGTTTCTCAAACTGCCGAACAAAATCACCCATCATTTCATCAATCTGATCCTCTAGGTCATTGAAAGCATCGACCGGATTGGACATATGTCCTTGCAGGGCCTCACCATGCTCAAACCATGTCTGATAATCTGGCATGAAACCATATTTGCAGAGGTGGTGCTCCATATCAAACTTGACATGCCGAGCATAATTCTGACACCTAGAGTATGGACACTTTGCCAAACCGCCACCTGGAGATGAGGAGTACACAAGATCTACGAAAGCTCGTGTATTCACCATCCACTCTTTTGTGGGCATCTTATTACTTCTCCAACCACTATACATCCACTGATAGTCATCTCCCATTTTTCACGCACTGGGTTATGCTGATGACGACGAAAATAGCTACGTCATGCCACGTGTCCTAGTTTCGTCGGTCTAGACCGACGAAAATAGTCCAAAAAATTTTGGAATTCCCCGAGCATGATGACTCAATTATTTTCATTGGCCTTATTATGGATACCGATGAAAATAAATGTAATTTTGTCAGTTCCTACCTGACCGATGAAATTACTCAATTATTTACGTCGGCCTATTTTTGGCCGTTGAAAAAAATTGGGGCCGATGAAAATAGTGTTGATTCCTGTAGTGCTAACACTACCATACTGAAGCACATAACAGACAGTTGAAATCAGTCATCACATACGGTTACTGAACCGTCTACAAAAAAAGTAGTCAATGATCATCATAGACAGTTAAATATCACATATGGTTCATATATACTAACTGTCTATGATATGTACACATAACATATTCTTTTTACCTTTAAACCGTCTATGAGAAGAAAATATCATAGACAATAATTACCTTCAAACCATTTGTGATAAGAAATCATCATGGATGGTTAGTATATATGAACCGTCTATGATTTGTCAATATCACAGATGGTTAATGAGTAGTCGTCACAGATGGTTTTCACCCTAGAACTGTATGTGATTTACTCCCTTTTTAAATAATTTTTCTATTTTACAGCTAGCCTCAGGAATTACGCTACCCATTCCAAGTGTGCATAGGACTACGTCAGGAACCAAAGATTTTCCTAATGTAAATCGCAATGGTCCCTGGGGTTTCGACGAGTCCTTTTGAGGCAGCTTCTTCATGGATTTGCTCTTCTGGGAACCTATCAACTGCCAATGCAACCTGTATACATTGGTAGAAGGAGGAGTCTGTCGGGACCCAAATATGCAAATCCAGACCATCTATGTATACCGCACCAGTCCAGGATCATGCTAGTGCACACAGGCTCAACATAGATGAATATCACAATCATACACAGTGGAAACTTAAAGATATCATATATTAAATAATACTTGTTGAAAGACCTTATGGTCAATTTTACTGGTAAAGCAGCATTTATGAACAAGTACAATAAATAGATTGTAAAGAAAGTAAAACAAATGATAGTAATGGATAGATTCAGCATTTCTCAAGTAAACCAAGTTTTCAATCCTGAGTCAAGATTCCAACATTTCATATGGCAACCTGCCATCCCATCCAATTTTCATTTTATTAAACTAACCCTTGACTATAATTCCCGAGCAATGCTCAATACCGCTAGCACGGCTATCTGAATAGATTTACACTCTACAAGGCTATGCACCTTACCCACACAACACGATTGTCTCTTTGTGCAAGATCATTAACACACTAGAGATCACGACAAAGCCTTTACAATGCACTATCTTAACCTCATACTACCCGCTAATGTTTCAACACTGGTGGGAATGGTTACCACATTCAGGGCCCCCCTCTTGCACCATGTGAGTTGACCATAACTCGGGACTCACACTACCATTGATACTAGACATATGGTTGCATGATTGACTCATGTCAAAGCCTTGCAAGGTTAAGTCATTAGTATGATTGAAGTAAGACTTCCACATACCCTCTGCTCATCGGGCCCATCTTGGCACGCTTGCCCCTTGCCACTTGCTCCAATCTAAATGAATACCAACCCAGTTGATTACCAAACACCTCGTGCCATCAACAATTCAATATCATTGTGTGACATCCATAGCCACAACAATTCAATCTCATCGTATGACCACGCATGACACACAAGTTCATAACATGTTCCATATTTCATTGATCAAGATTAAACATTGATGATTCAAGTATGTGTGATGACGTGGCATGGCTAAGCATACTAGTACGGTCTAACCATCCCATGTTAATTTTAGTATTAACCAACTATAGTGAGCCAATCTAGGGTGACAATAAATCATGGTATACAAATGATAAGTTAGGGTACAGATCAAATAGATGATTTAGCTAATCCCAAATTAATTTGAAACCTTTGAATACGTGAAATAATATGCAATAATGTAAAAACAATAAAGTAATTTTATAAACATGGGTTCAACATGATTAAAATACAACTTGCCTCAAAAAAGCCCTTATTCTTACTCTGAACCTTGGTCTTGAGTTGATGGATCTTCCTCGAATGCCTCGCACAATTCGACGTCTACAAGAAACGAGAGAGAAAATCAAATAAACACAAAAACAGAGAACAAACAACCTCCAAAAATCAAATAAAATTCACTATTAAATATATCTCAATTTTAGAAATTTGAATCACCTCAATTGAATCTTGTATGAGGGAGAACGGGCTCTCTAGAGATTCAAAAATCAAAAAAATCTGAAAATTGAAAAATCAACAATTAGCCGAATTATTCTTGTACTGAAAATATTAATTATTGTGCAATCGTTGATGTCAGCATCGAGTCAAGCCAACCAAAACATTCCACGTGGCCACACGGCTTTGTGGATTGAGTCCACATATCCCGTGCATGCCCGTGGTGAACCAAGTCCACCAGCCTATCACTCACACGTGGGACCCATGGTGACATCACCCATTGCATCAGGCAGATGTCATGCAGACACACATCGCTCACACACCTATGCCACATTGGATCACCATGGCTCATGACCCTATGGTCATCGGTGACATCTGGCGAGGGCATGGTTGAGGAGATTCCGACGAGATGAATCCGATGAAGTGGTTACCTTCCCTCCTTGACCACCTGAGCGGTGATGGCAACGGTTCATAGCTTCAACGATTAGGGCTTCTTCCGATCTCCTGCTACCGTAGTCCTCCGACGACACCAAGGCAAGCACGCGCTACACCTAGACGAGGTGAACATGTCGGCACCGGTCACGATCCCCAAAAGCCGGCGGTGATGACAAATCAAGCGCAAGATCGTCTCGGCAGCATGCAAATGAGATCATGAATTCTGACAAGACAATGGCTACTCTTGGGATTCCAACCTAGGGCTATTGCTACACAAGACCCTACGCGTCCGATGCTCACCTATTTATACCCCTTGGTGTCCTTGTCACGACCGAGACATAGCAGAGTCCACCATGGACACGGGACCGAGCTTCACACGGACATGCGAAGAAGAACGCCATCTACCGCACATGTGGAAACCAGAACGGTCAGGATACATGGTGACACGGCTCGATCCGACATGCCCGCGGAGATCAATAGCCTCCTGATGAACTAATCTCTGGACCGATCTGAACCGCACAATGGAAATCCAATGGTGGTGGTTCAGCTTCTAGAAAGCCTGGCCTAATGGGCTAGTGGCTCAAAACGGGCCTAAGCACAATAAATGGGCCAAGCCCTATACTGTTAATTTTGAATTTTCAGACTTTTTGATTTAATTTAATTCCCAAAAATAGATTAATTCATTTAAGGCAATAAATCATTAAGAAAAATCTGAGAAAATTCTCATAAATACTTTAAAATATTTTGAGCTTAAATAAAATATTTTTAGCCAAACTTTATATTAATTTTGTCGACGATCGGGATCGCCAACCGCAGAAAATGAAAATGGGGGTTAGTGAGACTTGGGACCCGAGCAGAGCTTGGCTCTACGGAGGAAAGAACGCGATGTGCCGAAGGTTGGATCTAGGCGACAACGAACGTGACACGGGGGTTTATACTGGTTCGAGCCCCTGTGAAGGTAATAGCTCTACTCCAGTTGCCTTATGGCGATGGACTTTGTTACTATCGAGTACAGAGGTGGGTTACAGCTCAAGCTCAACAATGGCGGTGCCTAGCGCTCGAGCTCTCATGTCCTGTCCTTCAGGCTGTGCATCCTTAGCCTTATATCCTCCCTGCTTGTAACGGACGGGAGATATTCCTGAGTAGTGGTCTTCATGCGCATTGAGGGCTGGTAGTAACCGCTCCGGACTTGTTGCATGCGCCTGCTTCACTCCCCACGATCCCACGTCTTGGTAACCGCCGAGTAAACGCACGTTCCGGAATCCAAGGGGACTCCGGCACGAACGAGAGCCGACCAAGCTCAAGGTCGTCTGGCCGTGCTTTCGGGTCATCTGGCGCTTTAGGTCGAGCGCCTCGGCTTACTCCGAGGTCGTGGTTGGGGCCTCCCGAGCTCGGGGGGCCCGCTGACCGTGCGCTGACCGGTCAAGGGACGCCCAGCCCTCGTCAGCTAGCCCCCGAGGCTTAAGGTCGTGGCCGGAACACGGGCCGACCTTGGGCCTCCACAGACGGGGTTGATTTCCGGAACCTTCGTGCTTGAGGTCGAGGTCGGACGGAAACATAACGCCAGGCCATGACGAACCAACATTTGGCGCCTCTTGGTCTCCGAAACTCCAGTACGGCCGGTCAGCGGAACCGTCCGCAATGCCTCGATCCCGCCGTTAACCCACCGGCCCATAGCACCTCGGTCTTATAAAGCTTGCGACCGCTGCCACTTCTCCGAACTCTCCGCTTCTTCGTAGTCTTTAACCCCTTGCTTGAACTCTCCTTCTTCCTCCGACCAAAACTCCCTCTCAACCGCCATGGCCAAGCTTGGGAAAAGCTCTCTGACGGTGACAAGGATGAAAGAGCTTGAGAGCCTGGGGCTGCTGGACCCATGGTCGTGGCAACTACCGGACGGGGAGACCGAGCTGCAGCCTCGGGACGACAAGCTTGTCAGCACGGAGCAGTACATGCTTTTCGGTCTGCGGACTTCGGAGAGCGAGTTTCTCGCAGACGTTCTCACCGTATGCGAGATCGAATTGATTAATCTGGTACCCAACTCCATCCTTCTGCTTTCCATCTTCTCACACATGCGAGGGTTCCTTGAATCCTTCCCACCCTCATTGTTTCTCCGCTTCTTCTCACTTTTCCAAGACCGGAAGGACCCCGTGGTCGGATGTCTCTACTTCCGGCAGCGGACGGGGATTATGTGGTCCTTCCTAGGCGCGCCTCACGACTCCTTGGCCCATGGTCCGAGCGATGGTTCTACCTGAAGCGAGGCGAGGGCGGCACGCTGGAGTTCGAGGGTACCCCCCTCAATGGGAAGAAGGAGACCCCAGAGTCGGGCGACCTGGAAGACGACCAAGAGGCCATCGCGACCATCCATATCTGTGCCACGCGAGGCCTCACCGGGCAGGACATCGCCAACGACTTTTTGAGGAATCGGGTGTTCCCCCTGCGGAGGAGGGAGCACCCCTTCTACCAGATTCAAGGTCGTGGACGTGACTCATGAAGGGTGACCGTAAGTCGCATTGCCCCAAGATTATTTGTGGATTTGCTCCTGGTTCCTCTTGATGATTTGGTCTTTTCAAATGGCCTTGAAAGAATCTGGATCGCCGCCGAATGAGCGAGATGTTCGGAAGGCCGCTCACGACTACACCCTCGGCGAGCCCGTCTTGAGAGCGTCTTTGCGCCGCAAAGCCGAGGTAGGCCACCCCGACCAAGTGCTCAATTCGAGCGTCCTCAAGGCCCTTCTTGAACCTCGGATGCTCGTAGGATCGTCAAGAACTGACCGAGACAGCTAGGAGAATGCTCCATTGCCGGCGGTTCACAAAAGCAGAAGGGAAGAAGAGACCTCCCCGATCGGATCGACCGCCGGAGGCGAAGAAACCTCACGTCGAGTGGGGCGGCAAAACCACGGTAAGGATTCTCATGGTCGAGCTCCCGGGTCCCTTGCTCGCGTCCTTTGATGCCTGATATGTTCTCCTCTTTTCAGCAGCAGAGCGCGGCGACCGCCAGACCTCGGCCCAACCGCCCAGGCGCCAACGGCCCCTAGGCCCCCCACCGTGGATGTTGTGGACTCGGCGCGAGTCCCAAGGTCCCAGGCCGGTGGGGCACAAAAGCGAAGTGCCCCTGCAGCATCGGGGCAACAAGACCTACGCCAACCCTCGACAAGGCGGAGGCCGACGACCCACGTAAGTCCTTGGCTTTTCGTTTCGCCCCGCCCCTTCATGTTTTTCGGGCTTAGCGTCTGTTCTTAATCGCAGACCTTGAGCTCCCACGCTCGAGACTTGCCCGTTTTGATGATGGCTGTTGTCCAAGGCGAGTCCGAGGAGGAGGACTCCTTCATGCTGGCTCTGCACCGCCCCTCGAGCCGGGCGCGCACTTCTTCTGGGCCCCCGAGCTGGGCCCTGGTCGGCGGGTTCGACCAAGGGCTCGACGACTCAACCGAGGAGATCTAGCCCGCGATCAGCGAGGACTACGACACCGGCGAGACCTACGACTCAGTCGTTGTTGCCGATCCTCCCGAGGTCGACATGGGGGAAGGCACCCAGAACGCCGCGGTCGCAACCATGGCAACGCCCCAGGCTCCCCCAACCACGGTCGCTCCGGGCGCCGAGGTCGTGACGCCACCGACCGCCAAAGATGGCCGCAGCGCAAAGGTGCCGCAGACCTGCCCAACTGCCGCTGCACCAGGCGCCGTGGTCGAAGCACACCAGGCCACAGGGGTCGAGCATGCAACGAGAGATCACGCGGCGGATCCGGCTATCGCTCCCCCGATGCCGGAGGCGAGCGAAGCCCTGACCACGGAGGTCGGGGCCAACGCTGCTGATGCCTCCCTCCTACTGACGAGTTGGACCCGCCAAGGGAGGCGGCCAGACACCAGGTCGCTATCGGGGCAGAGACTGTGGGTCTTGGCCCAAGCACGTCGGGGGCGGCCGCGGTCGGCCCCGGCCTAGAAGCGCAAGTCGACGAGGAGGAGATCTCCCGCGATCGCATTGACGAGCGCGAAGAGTTCACCCGCTCAAGCCTTGAGACCCGTGTTCGTGAGGTAAGGACCCCACTGCACACCTTGCTGCATGTCAATTCGAGTTCCCTTGTTTCTACTCTCACTTTGCGCCATTTTCTCTGTCATGAAGGCGATTGGCAACATCTCCCAAGGGCTGAAAGGCCTTCAGGAGCACGCCGTCATACTGAGGGGCCTTATGGACGTGGTGGAGGCGCGGGAAGCTGAGCGCTCCAAGTTCATCTTAACCATCGAGGTCGAGCAGGAGGAGCTCGAGCTGAAGGCCAAAGAGCTTGACAACTTGCGCCAGACGATGAAGGCGTGGGAGGTGGCGCCTGCGCCGAGCTCGGCGAGCCCAGACTTCCGAGCGCGAGTTCTGCTATAAGGCCATGGAGCAAGCGCGCTGTGATCAGCAAAGGCGCTCGAGGCCGAGCGAGCCAAGGTCGAAGCACTGGTGAAGGCCACTGCGGAGCGGGCACCTTCCTTGCCGGTGGCGTCTCCCGAGCTTGAGGCCAAGATCCTGGGGCTCGAGGAGGAGCTTGGACGTGCCGGCGAGGCGCTCAAGACCGAGCGGGCCAAGGTCGAAGCGCTGGAGAAGGCCGCTGCGGAGCGGGCGTCCTCCACGGCGAAGGCGTCCCCTCTGCTCGAGGCCAAAATCTTGGAGCTTGAAGAGAAGCTCGGCGCGCGACGGCGGCGCCTTGGCCCAACTCAAAGATGAGCGGCGCCAAGCCGTGGATGCCTCCAAAGAAGCCCTCCAATACCAGAGCGAACTATCGACCTTGAAAGCCAAGGTAGCCGAGCTCGAGCAGGAGAAGCTCACCCGCGAGATGGCCGATCTGTAGATGAACTCGTCGGTCGACCTGTAAAAAATACTTAAAACAAAAAGTTCTAACCGAGCTAGATTCCTTTTAGAGAACAAAGAAATCTTGTCTTGAATCAAATTCATAGTCGAGGATATTTGGAGTTCACCCTTTTCGCTTTTAGTTATGCTCCTTAGGTCGTGCGCCGATAGGATATCCGCATCCAGCCCCCGTTGGGTCCAAGGTCGAGCAAAGCCGGTCTTGGGCTCAAGAGTTAGACGCAGGCAAACGGCCACGACCTGCAGAATTGAGGAAAAGTGCGTAGGGAAAGAATTTGACAAAAAGCGAGCTCGATAAAGAGATGGGCACACCCAAACTAACGTTCGAAGCACGACCACGATTGCGCGCACTGCTCGATGGTCAAAACTGTAAGGCTTCGGCTCAAGCCTGAGCACAGGGAAGAGCCAGATTGCGAAGAGATTCGGCTTACGCTTAGCTCGACCACTAGAGGCAAACGTTAAGCTCGTGCCGCTCAGACCAAGCACGAATGCGTAGGGCACGAAGGTCGCGCTCGAAAAAGTATCGGACAATAATTACAGTGCATAGTCAACAAAGAAAACATGTAAAGATCGAGAATAAAAGAACAGCTTCATTGAAAAGTAAGGTATAGAAATTACACATAAAACTTCCGAAGCTGATCTATGTTCCACGAGCTAGAGAGTTCTCTGCCATCGGGCATCGCCAGCCGGTAAGCCCCCGTACGATCTGTTGAAATGACTCTATAGGGGCCCTCCACCATGGGGATAGCTTGTTGGTGTTGGATGAGCCTGAATCCGTCTCGGGGCTAAGTCCCCAACAAGGAGCTTCCTAGGTCGTCATCGACCGAGGCGCATGTCTGCGAAGAGCTTGCGGTATTGCGTTGATCGTAGCGATGCATGGCATCTTACTTCTTCTGCGGTAAGGTCGAGACCGTTCGTGCTCAAGTCGACTGGTCGACCAAGTCGACCTGGCGAGCCAGCCAGAACCTCGGAAAGCGGGGCGGCTTGATCAAGAACAACACGGTGGAAGGAGTGGACCACGTGGCTCGGTGACTATGGTGCGGATAGACCATAAGGCGGTGGGAAGTTCCTCCACCCGGTCTTGCCGTGGCGTTCGAGCTCATCTGCAACTTTCGTTTCTTGGCATACTGGGCGATTTGTCCGTTGGCGCGTTCCGCCGCTCCGTTGCTCTGAGGGTGAGCCACTGAAGCGAAGCATACCTTGATGCCGAGGTCCTCACAAAACTCCTGGAATAACTCACTGGTAAACTGAGTACCATTGTCAGTGATAATTTTGCATGGGACCCCGTACCTGGTGACCACGAACAAGCGGAAGAAATGGACGGCCGCCCGAGCAGTGATGGTCGAGACCGGCTCAGCTTCAATCCACTTGGTAAAGGTGTCAACAGCAACGAACAGGAACTTCTTGCCCCCGACCGCCTGAGGAAAAGGTCCAAGGATGTCCAGCCTCCATGTCGAGAAGGGCCAGGCAAGCGGGATAGTCTGAAGTGCGTATGCGGGTTGATACGACTTCCGGGCGTGAAACTGGCATGCTCGACAGGTGCGGACAATATCACGGGCATCCTGAAGCGCCGAAGGCCAATAATACCCCATACGAAATGCCTTGCTGACCATGGTCCTGTACGAAGAATGTGCTCCACAGAGGCCTTAATGGATATCATTTAACAGGTACTTACCCTCCACCGTAGAGATGCACCGCGTCAGAATGCCGAAAACATTCCGCCTGTAGAGCGTCCCCTCGACGAGCATGTATAAACTTGCCCGGTGCTTGATCCTGCTCCTCTCAGCAGGGTCAGGCGGTAGGTCGCCCCTCGCAAGGAAATTATGAATTGGTTCAGCCCAGGAGGGAATACCTTCGACCACAACGAGCAAGACCTCTTGGTCGGAGATCGAGGGAGCCGCCAACATCTCCATGATGACATCGGGCGGGACCTCATCGCCGGAAGAGGCGAGCTTGGAGAGGGAGTCGGCACTCGAGTTATCTCTCCTAGGTATGTGCTGGAGCTCCAGGTTCTGAAACCATTTCTCCATCTTGCGCACTTCGGCTAGGTACTTCGCCATCGAGTCTTCCGAGCACTGGAACTCTTTGTTGTACTGATTGACAACGAGCTGGGAGTCGCCTTTGACGACCAACCGACACATGCCCAACGCCTTGCAAGCTCGCAGGCCCGCCAAGAGAGCTTCATACTCGGCCACGTTGTTGGTCGCTGGAAACCCAAAGCGAACTACGTACCTCAAGTGGTCGCCACGCGGGGTGAGAATGAGAATTCCAGCCCCCGAGCATTTGAAGGACCTCGAGCCGTCGAAGAACATGGTCCAGGGTTTTTCCTCCTCGACCTCGGGCTCGGGCGCAAGTTGCGACGTCTGCTCGACCACGAAGTCGGCAAGCACTTGCGATTTGATGGCCGTTCGAGCTACGACCTGGACATCGAATGCCGCCAACTCCATAGCCCACTTGGCGATGCGCCCGCCGCCCTCTGGGTTCCGCAAGATGTCCCCGAGTGGAAAATTGCTTGGGACAACCACAGAGTGCGCCTGGAAATAATGTCGAAGCTTGCGTGAAGCCATGGGGAGAGCGTACAGCAGCTTTTGTACCTGCGGGTAGCACTCCTTCGGGCCGTGCAAGACTTCGCTGACATAATAGATCGGATCTTCTTTGGGATCCCGCTCGACCACGAACAACAACCGGCTGGGTGGTGGCATAAGGTAAGCGGCAACCTCTCGCCGGGTTGGGTTAAATGGCGAGGTGGGGTTGACAGGTATACCTTGAGCTCGTCGAAGGACCGTTGTGCCTCCGAGGTCCACTCGAAGCCCCCTTGCTTGCGCAGAGCCCTGAAGAACGGAAGCCCACGCTCTCCGAGCCTCGAGATGAATCTGCTGAGGGCGGCCATGCGGCCAGTGAGGCTCTGCACCTGCTTGACTGAGGTCAAGGGCGCCATCTTCTCAATCGCCTCGATCTTCTCTGGGTTTGGGCCAACCCCCGAGCCCCTGATCATGTAGCCGAGCACCTTCCCCGACGCGGCGCCGAACACGCACTTCTCGGGATTGAGTTTGATCTTGTGCCTGTTCAGGTTGTTGAAGGTTTCTTCGAGGTCTCGAACGTGGTCGCCTTCGGAGGGGCTCTTGACGATGATGTCGTCCACGTAGACCTCAAGGTTGCGACCGATCGAGGGTCGAACGTCTTGGTCATCGAACCCGAGCGTGGCCCCGCATTGCACAGACCAAGCGACATAGTCGTGTAGCGATGAGGTGCGAGCGGGTGATGAGCGGCGTCTTGCTCGTCGTCAACCGCCCGGCTTGATCTGGTGATACCTGAATAGGCATCAAGAAGCTCGGCATCTTGGCGTTCGCGGTGGAGTCGGCGATTTGATCGATCTTGCTGAGGCGGAAGTTGTCGCCGGACATGCGAGTTCAACCCGGTGTGGTCCGCACATTCTCCACTTTCGCCCTTCTTACGGACAATGACCGGGTTGGCGGCCACTCGAGTAGTCGATCTCACGAATGAAACCAGCCTTCAAGAGCTTGTCGAGATTCTCCTTGATGACCGCAACTTTCTCGGGAGAAAGCGCAGCTTCTGGCGCCTGGTCGAGTCGGGTCTCACTGCAATTTGTGCTCGATCACTTCCTCGGGACACGGGCATGTCCGCAGCTCCCAGCGAATATGCCCTTGTTGGCGCGGAGGAAATGTGAGCTCGAGTTCTATTCGCAACTTAGCTCAATTTGAAACATGGATGCATCTGGCGGATCACTCTCTCGGCGGCCTGACCTTTAGCCATGCCCCATCTGGATCGCCGCCTCCGGCGCTCTTCGCTTCATCGCCTCTGGGCCTCGTTAGGGTAGCATCTTGCGGCAAGGGCCAAGGCCTTGGTCTCGCATCCGTGCGCCGCCTGTAGGTCACCCCGTACGGTTATGACACCGTTTGAATCAGGCAGCTTCATACACCGATGGCCATAGTGGTTGGCCGCCATGAACTTGACCAAGACAGGCCGCCCAAGGATGGCGTTGTACGGGAGATCCCCCTCGACCACCTCGAAAGTGATCAGCTCGGTGCGGAAGTTGGTCGAGTCGCCGAAGGTGACGGGCAAGACCACTTGCCCCAAAGGGACGGACGAGCTTCCAGGGACGATCTCGAAGAAGGGGACAGCGATGTTCTTAACCTTCGACCGGGGAATCTGCATCCGATCAAGCGCTCCTGCCTGTAGCAAGTTAAGGGAACTACCGCCATCGACCATGACACGACCGACCGTGGTGTTGCGATGGTCGGGTCACGACCAAGCGGTCTTGAGATCTCGGGCCATACCTTGCGGTGCATCCTCCGGAGAAAAGGTGATGGTGGCCCCAGCCCACTTGCAATGCTGCTCGGTGGGCTTCGTGATGACTGGTAGATGCCATGGGCGACCTTGAGCTCATGCCGACTAATGGTGACGAGCCACCGAAGATGACATCGATGCGGCGCTCACCCTGCTGGAACTCCAAGTCGAGGTCGTCGGGGTCCGCCCCGTTGTTGACCCTATCCGGCTGGGCGTCCTCTTTCGGTAGCACGGGCATTTCCCCTCGACCATCGTAAAAGGCCTCTAGCTTGCTTTGCCAAGCCTTGCAAGTTCGCAGGTCGTGGCCGGCTGCCCTATGAAACAGGCAGAACTTTGATTCATCGTAGCCTGGGCGCCCCTCGGTGCCCTGCGGCTAGGCATCGGCTCGCCAGGGCCCAGGTCGTCGGCCCTCTTGCTAGAGCTAGCTCTGCGCTTGACGAGGTCGAGGTCGCCCTTGACGAGGTCGGGATCCTTCCCGAGCTTGATCTCGGACTTCAAGGACCTCACGCTGGCCGTCCACCGAAACGATCACCCGTGGCAGTCCGCCGCCGCTCCTGCGGTCGTGCTTACACTTCTTGGTTGTGGCGCCATGGTCGGCGCCCTTGGAGTTGGATGGGCCAGCCTCAGTGGGGTTCAGACCAAGCTTGCCCTAGTCATAGTCATGTTTCCAGCGGATAGCGTCGTCCGCATCCGCATACCGCTCCGCCATATGGAAAAGCTTGTTGACGCTGAGCCTCAAGGTGATCTCCAGGTCCTCAGTAAGGCGCCGGTCGCGGACGCCGAACTTGAAAGCTTTTATGACGGCTTCGTCGGAGATGCTCAGGATCAGGTTTCTCGTGCGGATAAACCATTGCACGAAGTCACGAAGCGGCTCGTTCTTGCCCTGGATGACGCGATCCGGTCTTTCTCCTTCCACGGCGCTCATAGCAACTCACGGAAGTTGGGCGGGCGCTCTGGATTTGGCGCCCACGACACGAAGGCACCGGACTTCGGTTGAAGAGCCGAATCATGGCACCGCCCAAAGACGGTCCGGAGGTAATTCGCCATCACGAGCTCATCGCCTCGGCCGTCGGGATGGCGGTCGAGTAGATAGATAAGGAACTTCGTCGGGGTTTTGGTCTGTCGGCGCTCTATCAATGCCGGCCATCGGCCGCGGCGCATCTGCGACGAAGGTTGTCGAGTCGCCATGCGGTAGTAGGCGGGATAAGCGCCGCCGGGTGTAGTCATCACCGCGAGGTCCTCACGCCACCGGACTCGGTCGGGCTGCCCGGCGGCCCGACCTTTGACGAAACGACCGACGCCGCGCACGGAGTCACACAGGAGGTAGCGCAGCGATCACGGACCTGCGGCGCTGGGCGGAATATCGGGAGAGGCCCCCAATTCACTTCTGGCCGTCGCGGAGCTCGTGGCTTCGGCTCGTGCTCGTCCTGCTTCGGGTTGGTGCTGCGGGGCGGTGGTGTGGCGGCGTCAAAGCCACGTCTGAGGCAGTTCTTTGGCGGGGCGTCCCTGGCGAGGCGACCTCTGGTCTTGTTGGCGGCGAGCGTCTTGAGTTTTCGTCACTTCTCGGTGGGTCACGAGTGATGACTTCGTCTTTGCGGTGGTATGACCTCATCTGCGGCCGTCGAGCTCTTCGGCGAGGCTCGGCCAAAGAGTTCGACCTCGCCCTATCGGGATCGGCCATGATCTGGCGATAGCGGGCGCTCTCTGAAGGAAGCTTTGGGGCGCCGAGAGATGTACCGGTTTTCTCCTGGTCCTCCCGCTGGAGGGCGGTTATGGCTTGGTTGATGGCGACATGCACCATCCGACGAGCCTCCTTAGGGGTCTGCGGGTCACGGCCGTCCGCAGCCATGTCCACGCCATGACTGTCCGCCATCAAAACGTGCGGCTCATGTGGCGGTGGCGAGGGCGAAAATAGGGACGCGGAGTCGGAGTCCGTGCCCGAACCCACACTCGAGGAATGCCCGTCGATGAAGCGCGCCATGCTCCCAAGATCTTGGCGCTTTTCCTGCGAATGAGCGAAGTTATCAGGCCCCACGGTGGGCGCCAGCTGTCGACGATCGGGATCGCCAACCGCAGAAAATGAAAATGGGGGTTAGTGAGACTTGGGACCCGAGCAGAGCTTGGCTCTACGGAGGAAAGAACGCGATGTGCCGAAGGTCGGAGCTAGGCGACAACGAACGTGACACGGGGGTTTATACTGGTTCGAGCCCCTGTGAAGGTAATAGCTCTACTCTAGTTGCCTTACGGCAATGGACTTTGTTACTATCGAGTACAGAGGTGGGTTACTGTAACGTCCCGAAATTTGGCTTAATTTAAATTTTTGGAATTATTTGAATTTTTGTGGAAATTTTCGGTTTTATTTGGATTTAATTGAAATTAATTTAAATTTATCCTTCTCTTGAATAATTAAACAATATAAAATTAATTATCAAAAATAAACAAAAATATTTTATTTAAGCTCTAAATGCCCTAAAATATTTTTTGGAATTTTCGAAATTTTCGAGTATTTTAGTGCCCTAAATAAATACTTTGATTTACTGGATTTATTTTTATTGTTAAAACCGGACAAATCCGTTAGCTACTGATGGGCGGACCCAACACTTGTTTCATGGCCGAAAAACCCAAGCGCTGCTTGTCCTGGACCGTTCGATCTGCATCGGATGGATGCAGTTCGGCCGCGTCGTTTATAGTGCACAAGACGTTGGATCTCGGTAAGTGGCCGTTAGGATGTCGCCACATGGCGCAGTATCGCTGAAACGTTATTCGCTCGAAGCCGTCGGATCGCAATCGGACGGTGGGATGTGACCGAACGTATCGGGGGCGCGGCCCATCTACCGCCGTCGCCCGATGAGCGCCGAGATTTTGTCAGGGATTTTCCCCGCATTCCAAGGCTTGTCCGAGCGGGTGATATACCCCATTGCACGCAGGGCTTCCTTCCGCTCATTTCGCCCACTCTCTCGTGCATTTCCATACACCGTAGCCCACGCTAGAGCTCACCGGAGTAGCCTCTCCTCTCTTCTCGGTTTTCCTTGCCTCTCGCCGCCGTCCGCCGCTCCCCGTCGCAACCAAGACCTGCTCTGAGTTCGCCGTGCCAAGACGCGTCGGGTAGGCCACTTCTTCACGCCGGAGAAGCTCGGAATCACCGGCGCCTACGTCATCTTCTCCAAGTCCGGCGACCAGCGCCACCGTCCCCTCTTTGACGCCTCGCAGCTCACCTCCGCCGTCAGATCCCCATCGCACGTCCGAGGTAACGCCACGTTTCTCTCCGTAGAGTTAAGTTTAAATAGCTTCAATAGATCTCGACCGTTAGATGGTAATCGTGCGGCTCTCGTAAGGCCACGTAGGTGCGGTGAATAGTAAACTGCCCGGGTAGCAGCAGCCGTAGGATCTTCATCCGACAGCGCCAGTGCGTCCCCATAGTCTCTCCGACGCGCTTGTTAATGACAATTGATACTTAGATCTGTGGTGGAGATCTCGCCACGTAGCTCTCCGGTATTTTAGTCGCGTTGAACTGTAGCCGTCGATCCTTGGATGTCCGGCCGTGATGCATGCACGCGTCACTCACCGGGCTGTCCACGTCGCTTGGTCAAGCCATTCGCCGAGCAGAATCCGAGCCGTAGGATTTGAAATGAGTGGCGTGGATGTTGCCGCGTGTGTAGGTTTGGCCGCGCATGTACCGACCATTGGATTTGAATCCAACGGCCGGGAAATCTTGGGCCGCGTGGACCGTCGGGTGTGCGCCGCGTGTTAGCTTTCGGTTGGACCGAGCACTGTTCCTCGGGCCCACTTGTCAGTGGGTAGACCGCCGTGGGTGCTGACGTCAGCATGACGTCATCCGGGGCCCACATGTCAGTGTCAGTGTCGACGTGGCTGTCTCTGGTGTTGACACGTGTCACATCGAGAGGTTTTAACCGGATTTTCAGTAGGAAAATAAATAGAGTAATTCGGTTATTCATTTATTTGAATTTTCAGAATCTTGCAAATGCTATAACTTTTGCGTTTTAACTCGGAATTGGGTGATTCCAGTTCCTAAAAATTTGTAAAAATGTGAACTATTTATTAGTGAATTTTAATTTATTTTTAGAGTTGATCTTGCTATTTGTATTGAGTATTCATTGTATATTCGCTTGAATGCGCGTAGACTCCGAATTGCCGGAAGCCGTCGAGGAGGATTTCAGAGAACCATCGCAAGAGCCAGACTAGAATCAACTGCTGTTCGAAGGCAAGTCATGCTTTGATCATTTCGTACCGAGATTTCAAAATATACTTTGATTTAAATATTGCATGCTATGTTATTTAAAAATGCCATCGATTAAATTGGGTATGGTAGCTAATATGCCAATCTTGTTTATGCCACCTTGATTATGTTGTTACTATGTCCTAAAAACCTTGTCATCCTAAGATGTTAATTTACGTTGGTTGCTATTGTAAAGCCAACACGGGAGGCTAGACTGTGATTAGCTGCTTAGTATGCTTGTACGCATGGAATGACTTCCAAATTTGCAAAAGAATATTGACTAAACAATTATGAAACGCATTTTGGAATAATGCGATGATGTCATGAGATGGATTTGGGGGTAGCGACCTGTGTGGTGCTACTCGTGCAATGAAGTGGGCATTGGCATGTGTTGCATAAATGCAAACCGGGGTGGGAAATGATTTTGTCCGGGGCAAGTGGCAAGAAGGCTTCGTACCAGGTGGGCCTGTGTGGCATCGAGATGCATTGAGATTGTAAAGGCTGTGTGCCGAGAAAGTATAAAACGGAAGTCTTGCTCGGGACAGTTAAGGACTTCACCTTGCGAGCCTTTGAACTGAGTTTCTTGTACAACCACTTGTCTGGAATGGGACGGACCTAGTTTAGTAGGATCCTAATATCTTTCCTTTGACACCTCGGCGGCAGTTACACAAAAATGTAACCGTATGGGGGCGTACTGTCTTTGCGGCTTGGTACCCATCCAAGCAGATTCGCTGTTCTAAACTTTGTCTCTGTGAGAGAAGTGTTAGAAAGGCAATCTTGGAGAGGTTCACGGTGAAGTGTTAGTCTCGAAAGACTTTGTTGCAATCAATACGCTGTGTGGTGAGTGGTCAGATCTGTGGGTAAAGTGTCTGACCTCTGCGAGTGTGTGTTAAATCTATTCGAATAGCCGCGTCCTCGGTATTGGACAATGCTCGGAGATTACAGTCAAGGGTTAGATTTTCAAAATGAAAATGTGGAATGGGTGGCTGTGTGCCAAAAATTGATGAATCAAACTAGGGCTATGTGCCAAACTCTTGGAAAAGAATTGAAAAATTAATTATTAATAATATTGGTTTTACCGCTTTTAATCTAATAGGATTACCTGTTAAAAAGAAATGCTGCTTTATGCAAAATAACCATTTAAGCCTTTCCTTTGGACTAAGCCATGCATGTAAAAATAGAACTGCATTTGTGCATGACTTGTTGAGTATGTTGTATACTCACCCTTGCTTCAAACAACAACCTCAGAAGAAGAAGCGACACCAGCTTGGGAGGAGGAGTATAACGAAGGTCCGGAGATTTAGGGTTAAGCCTCGTCGACTGCCTGTGGCTACGAGGGGTTTCACTACCGTACTTTTGCTTCCGCTATTGAACTTGTGCTATTTTGTTATTTATCACCCAGCGTGGCGAATTACTGTAAGGTGACCATAAGGTCGTGTAACTCGGTTATAATTATGCTTGAAGTACTTTATTATTAATTCCGCTGTATGATTGTGGTACTTCAACACTGTTCATCCTGTGTGTACTAAGCGTGATCTGGACTAGTCTGAGAATACACAAGGGTCTGATTTGCGGTCGGGTCCCGCGATTCTGACTCAAGCTCAACAATGGCGGTGTCTAGCGCTCGAGCTCTCATGTCATCCTTGAGCTATGCATCCTTAGCCTTATATCCTCCCTGCTTGTAGCAGACGGAGATATTCGGGTAGTGGTCTTCATGCGCATTGAGGGTGGCGATAATCGCTCCGGACTTCTTTGCATCGCCGCTTCCTCCCACGATCCCACGTCTTGGTAACCGCCGAGTAATGCGCACGTTCGGAATCAAGGAACTCGGCACGAGCGAGCCGACCCGAGCTCAAAGTCGTCTGGCCGTGCTCGGGTCATCTGCGCTCTAGGTCGGCGCCTCGGCATACTCCTAGGTCGTGGTCGGGGCCTCCCGAGCTTGGGGCCCGGCCGTCTTGTTGACCGGTCAAGGGCGCTTGACCCTCGTCAAATTTTATCTATATATAATTAGTTTTCTCAAAAGACCAATATACTTAATTTGAAATAAATCCAAATAAATTTCAAAAAATTCCAATAAATCCAAGAAATTCACAAAATACACAAATAGCAATAAAAAAATATTTTAAGGCAAATTTTGGGACGTTACAGAGTCTATAGCCGTGGTGGAAGGGATGGTTTAGGACGTGGAGGAGGCATCGGTCACCGAGGTGGAGGGTCTGGCTAGCTAGGAGATGACTCATCTCTCTTTGTAGGAACATGTCCATGTCAAGGACAATATCCTTATTGAGCCACTGCATGAACATGTGGATGGCAACCCCATGCATTGTAACCTCATTGTTCGACGGTTTCTCCAATAGTTCAGCCCTGAAAGGATCATGGACATTATCCACCTGAACCTTAGAAAAGCCAGCAGCCAGAGGGGCACCGTGAACCATCGTCCATGCCAAGCACAAAAATGATAAGCCATAGCCGGCCTTGATTAGAATGGAGTCACCATTGCACAGCTGAATCCTTTAGGAGGTGGGTGTCTGCAAAATAGTATACCATTAAGGTGACATTAGTGATAGCGGCATGAACATGCAACTACTATGGTGGAGATTGGAGCTGAACTGAGGAGTGTCCCCTATGGCCTAAGGCTAACTAATTTCTTCAAGCCTTCCCTGTATTTTAGCCAGTTGAGCTTGAATTCAGTGTTATGCTACTCTATCTCTGACTGCATCTCTGATCTGAGCTCATCTTTGATTCGTTTATGCTAGGATCTATTCCTCTTCCTTACTTTCGGGTTGTTGGGGAAAACATCCCTCCAAGGCACAATAACCCCCAATGCTCATATATGGGTGGGGTGCTCCTTGTTTCTTAACACCATTGAAAGGACATCCCTATCCTCCACAACTTGGAAAGATTCTTATGATTGCTCTATGCTCAAATCCGCCTATAATATGTTATTTAATTAGGATTCAAAGCCATGCGTGTGATGATCTTACTAGGGTAGATATTCTTACTAGTAGCTTGATGATGTTGTCTTTGTTTTCACCAGTACCCAATTGTGGGCCCACTTATCTATTATCCTCGCAAAGGACATGAATCTCGATGATCATTCCGTGTACTCCTTTAGCTTCCTCCATGAAACAATCTTCCCCACATACCCACCAGTGTCTAGATAGATAGTGCGAGTGGGTGTTCTATGCTTGGATAGCTTTGTTCCTCGCACTAAGCATTCAAAACACGAGTGTGCTCTTCATGCTTACAAACTCCTCCCGTGTCATCAGAGCATGAAAGGGTACTTCTCAAGTGGACTCCCTGACTTGTTCACATATTCAGTGACAATGGTGCTCTTGAAGGTATTATAGGCTTTGCACATTGACAGCAAAATCTATCGACACACTCGGCGCTTGGGCTCCTCGAGATCACAAAGCCCGCTCTCAATTCCTTCCACAGCATGGCCTTATCATCCTCTGCCATGGCCTTCTAGCTAGGGATAGTGATAGACATCCACTCATGTATAAGTATACCACACATGGTGCAAATCATGTCTACTGTGTTCTTTAGAGATACCATGGACCTTAGTCGGAGTGAATTCTTCAATGATATGCTTCCTTCCCCAAGATGGAGCCTTATATGTCGACCAACCCCGAGGTGTTCAGCTTTTCTGCTAGGTCAAAGTCGATGGGTCGACTTTGATGGGTTTAGCATTTGGGCCCAACGTTGGGTCCATATACTCGCTTGACATATTGCACTATGAGCTAAGAAGGAAATGGTTCAATACAATACAATATTTTATATAACATCCATGATACATACTTTTAATGTTTATATGGTAAGCAGCCTTGTAAATGATTTTCCTGTGACAAATTTTGAAACCAAAAAATACAATTTAATAGAGAGCCAAAAGTAAACCAAGTAAAATAACCTTAAAAGTACATTCTTTATGTTATATCTAACAAAATCCATGCACCTCTAATGGTCTAAATCCTAAAAATTAAACAGAAAATTACTCTTTTTTAGGGCAACCGAAAAAGTTACTTATTCTGTATAATAAGGCTATCTTAAATCCACAACTCTAGCATCCTAAAAGAATGTTTTAGTTCAACCAAAAGAATGAAAGATAACACTGGATTAAAAAATATATAATTGTGCAACTTTATAATTGTTTGCTGACATATTATTATGAAGTCAAATTGTCAACATCGTATCTTGCAGATCATGTAATATCCAAAACATGTATTTCTCAAAGGAGTGAGTATATAATCCCAGACACAAGTAATTCTAAACCATGTTTTCTTCAGACTACGTATTGTCAGATTTTGGCAAGTACATCAATCTTTTATGCAACAATTAATCAACATATTTTCTTTCATAGATGATTTCTAACACGGTCACAGTTTAGTACAAACCATAAAGTAGCACTGAAACGGGACAACCCATTAAGCACTCTACTCAAAAAAAAGAAGGAAGTTGCACTGTACTTTTGTTAGCTTGTCAATAGAACTAACATTTGTTTTGATCCAGTGTACTTTCTAAAGAATATCTCCAATTTTTCATTGAATGTTAAAGAAAAAACCTTCTCATGGAGACTAGGCATGATGGTAGCAAAAAGAAATGTAACTAAAATATAGAATTTGACATAGGAAAGAGAACCTCACAACGATGAGACGGCAATGGCGTGGAGAGGACAGCGATGGATATGGCGAAAGAGATGGAAATGAAGATGGCTCGGAGAGGATGGTGTGGAGATGGCAACGGAGATGGGACGTTGACGACCATGGGACAACGATAGTGTGGAGAGGATGTCGTCATGCTAGGAAACCCTAGATTTGGAGATAGATGAGCTAAGTGTGAGAATCTGAAATGACATGACGGGACATTTAATTTTATAGCCGTGTGCCTCTTATAACAAATGGTTAATACAAAAAGCAATATGTTATAATGATCATCACAACGGTTACAAAAAAACACCATCTGTGTTATATCATAGACGACTACATGGAAAAACTGTCTGTGTAATGTCATAGATGGTTGTTCTAAAAAGAACCATCTGTGTTATGTCACGATGGCTAAATCGTTACGTCTATGTTGTTTCAAAGATGGGTATTACCTATAAACTATCTGTGTTAAATCTATATCACATATAGTTTTGTAATTTAGCTGTCTTTAATATTACTTTCAAGCCTCAACCCAACAAAAACAATTTTTTTGTAAATTGGTTGAATTTGATATTATGCGGTAATTTTAAATAACTTTCTACATGAAATACCTAGAGAACATTGACATAGAACTTTTTCATGTTGTGGATGTTTGTCTGTCAAATTCCAAATATTTTACAAATTTTTTACTTTGTTAGAATCATCTTCTAGGTCGCTCTGTTCCACTTGCCATATACCTACAAATACGGAAAGTGTATGATGAGCTATACTAATAGTAACAAAGAGATGTGAAGTGTGGATTACTTTTGAAGTGCAGCCTTTCCTAGTGATCAATGCAGGCATAGCATGTTTCCTCAGAATCTTCGAGATCTCATCATATGCCATCTCCAAATGGTGATTTCTCATCAAACTGATTAAATTCTTCCTCAACTACAATATTCTCCACACTGACAATCCTTCTCTTGCTGTGATCAACAACATGACACTTTTTGTTTGCTGACTTGATGACATAAAAGACTTGAACGGCTTGCTTGGCAAGTATATATGGCTCGTCTTTGTATGCGACTCGTTCAAGGTCCACAGAAGCAACACCGTATGTGTCAACCTTCATACCTTGTGAAATTTGAACTCATTGATATGAAAACAATGGGATACGGAAAAGTATGTATTTGAACTCCCAAATTTCTTCTATAAACCTATATTATGAACTCAATCCATGTGCCATCCTCGTTGGTCCAGTCGTGCTGAACATACTCCTTGTGAATTGCATCTATGCTTACTTCGCTATTTTGCACGGTGCTATTTCCATCCTCCCGTTTCGTGTAAAATATGTATCTGTTGATATTATACCATTGTTGTGTCCCAATAGTAAAGTTTGGCCTTTTTGTGAATCATTTAAGGACAACACTTGCTGACACACCATTCAAGCATACTTTCATCCACACATTGAATTGGTGATTATGTTCTCTCATAATCCAAACATCGGACTGGCCTAGGTTCTCTTGTCGTAGCATGTCCTTGTCCGGACCACCTCACTCTGCAGGGCATCGAGTTCCTCGGGATCGATAACCTTTTGAGAGATTACATTGCAGAAATTATAACAACCTTGTGATCGTCTCTCTAACCTTGTGGGGCATAAAACTTCTAATGGCAACATGAAGCTAGCATCTATGTCATCATCACATGACAATTGTCTATGATAAGTTGACACATCAACGATGGCTACTATAAAACAAAGTCTTCGAAATCTAATAAACGGCCTGACAAAAATAACCATATCTCATAAGTTGAATAATCACAGATGGCTAACCGATATAAACCGTCCGTGTAATATCAATGATGATTGTGTGAGAAAAGTCATCTGTGATAGGTCTCCTCATCAGACACTATAGTTTATGAAACGTCCGTGTTGTATCACAAACGACTGTGCTCTCTAACCCATAAGTGAGAATGATCTGGACACAGATAGTTCGTGATTATCACATATGATTTTTTAGTACTATCCGTCTATGATATTTGTAGTGTATTTATTTCAGGCGACGGTTTTTTATGCTAATCTCAAAACAATCAAGGGACTAGTCGTGAGTAACGAACCTACCAATGGTGAGAAACGTGTCTCGTGGCTAATATATGATCATAGCTCTAGTGCCAAGTTTGAGTCCCACTAATTAACTACTACATGTTAGATGAATTTGGCTGTGGATTTTTCGGGATTTAACCCCGTGAACTCTTTGCTGCTTAGCCTTAAGAACGGTCATGGTAACAAGTTGATAGCCCAACTGCATCGCTTCGAGAAAAAGGCTGATGAAGTGAGTTCAGGGCGCGGAAGAACTATGCATGGACTCGGTGCATTTGGGTTCAGTGTCTCACCATTTTGCCTGCCTTCCTTACCCTCTTAAGGTCGATGCCAAGAGCCCAACACTGACAATGACTCAAAGGAAGCTAGGATCGTGTGTCCCGGACAGTGTTTGGTTGGAAACCTGAGGATCTATATAAACTAGTGCCTGGCGTGGACTGGTGGACATGACAACCAGGCATAGCCGCCCGGCTCCGGCAACAAAAGTCGAGTCATGCTAAACGCCTTGCTAATTACAAACCTCGTTTCTTTCTCTCTGTTTTTTAATTAGATTCGTGCGGGTTTTCTATTAAATAGGACGTGTTGAAAACGATTAGCTATATAAATACAAACAACAAGCGAGATTTAATGCACCTTTTCCGCTACGAGGGCAAAAGAATCTCACAAAAATCTAAAAGACAAAATTATAGATCGAGTTGTTCGACAAATAAAACTGCATTTTAGCAACCGGGCATGAGTAATTACGTTATTTTTAATAAAAAATTGATGTGTGTACTGCAACCGTTGCAATAAACAAGAAAACTTATACCACCTCTTTATGCTGCTTTCTGCACTCAGTAAACCTATTAGTGCATGTACAACAATAAAGACGACTGTTGTCTATATACTTCTCTATGTTATCTAAAAACAAAATTAAAGACAGCTTCTACAATAGATGGCATCTTAGGTTATCTATATGAGATTCTACAATATTTTAATTTGACATGAAAAAGTATTTATTATAGGCAATAAATAGTATTTTATGTTATCTATATGGTTGTCTCTTTATGAAAAGACAATTGTACTATCTTTTTTCCTTCTCTCTTTTCCATATAAAAAAAGTTTACGTAGAAAAACATATAGATAGCTAACATCACACCTCATTAGCTTTCTCGGGTATAGGCTTGTGACCGAACGACCCATCTTCAGGTTTGTCTGATCTGATCAGACAAAAATCATCAAATTTTTGGACTACTGCCAGACAGCACATTCTGCTAGGCGGTCTGCGCCTACATCTCCAACCAAACAAGCCCTAATTTCATGATGCGAGAGGATGAATCCAAACTCCCAAGCGGAAGTCGAAATAAGGAGTAACAGAGGCTACGAATGAATAATGGGCTTTCCTCGGCCCTCAAGTACCCTATGCAGCTATTGCGTGACTAATGGAAAAGCCCAATAAGTAACCCAACCCAATAATTCTGCACGCCATGCAAAGCACAGCCAAAGCCCACAGCAGCTCCCTCGCCCCGCGGAACCTCCACCTCATTTCCTCTCGACTCGACAGCCGTAACGGTCGTCGCGTCCGACGCTTCCCACTCGGACTCGGTCGCCGGCGATCATGCCCGAGAACCAGGGTTTACAAAACCGATTTGAATGCGAATTTTGTCCTCCCCCCTGTGGTACCCGTTTTCGCGAAAAATCGCGCGAAAACCGTGAAAAACCGAACGGTTTGAATTTTCAAACAAATTTGAATTTAGGTCAAACTCACGCGAGAAAACCGCGGTTTTTGGCGAAAAACCGCTCGGTTTTTGCGGTAAACCGCGCAAACCGAAACTGCGGTTTTTGGCGAAAAACCGAGCGGTTTCGGCGAAAAACCGCGAAAATGAGATGAGAAACCACAAAAAACCGAGAAAATAGGGAAAAATTCAAAAAAAATGTGGTAAAATTTTAAAAAAAATACTGGGAAGGCTATATTTTAGTAAAAATATAATAAATATATAAATAAGGTATGTGAAGACATGAAAAAATTCTAGAATGATCTCTCCTAAATTTGGAAAAAATTCGACATGATCTTTGCTATATTTTAGACATTTGGAAGTTGTAAATTAGACATTTCACAATAATATGTCAATAAATAATCTTCCATTGCAATCATTTTTTACTTTTATACCTAGCTTCAATTACATGAACTACTCATTCAACATAAACACAAAACTCACAAGTTACAACCCTAAACTACTCATAGTCTCATACAACTAAATCAAAGAATACTCATACATGAACTACTCATACAATTAGCGGTTATGCTCTCATAGTCTCATACAAGTACAAGTGTACAACTACTCATACAATTAACGGAACTACTCATACAACTAAATCAACGGATACTCATACAACTACTCATACATATGCTCTTCTTGTATTTTATACCTAGCTTCAATTAGCAACACAAAACTCACAACCGTAAACACAAGAGCATACCAATGCCTAGTTTATTTGGTTTAAGCAATTCTCTACTTTGGTTTTCATACAATAATTCCTTAAAGTTAACTAGTTTCCAAAATGATTTTGAATTTTTCCTTGAGAGCAATTGAAGTCTATTATTTTTGAAATTTTGTTTTTCAAATGGATTTGATCTAAGAATGCTTTTGTAAAATTTTCAAGTCAAAATATGGTTCCATTATTTTATAAAAATTCTGACATTGCAATTTCCTATTTTGAGTTTCTGTTTTAAATTTGGAAAAGTACTAAATGACATTATTAATTTATAATATTTTTACCAAAGGTAGATATTGCATTGAGGTTTTCATGATAATTTTACAGCTCCAGATAAGTCTCATAAACATTTTATAAATTCTGACAATGCATTGTTTTGATTTAAAAGTTGGCTTTTCATTTTATCTCTTCATTTATTTATGCATAAATTTTCATTTTCTAGCTAAAGGGTTTACTTACATGACCAGGGTTCTCATGGCAATTTTTAAATTTTTACTTTTTACATTTTGCCTTTTTCTCTTTTTCATTCTTTATTTCCATTTGTTGAATTTTTCATACAAAGCATAAATCCAAAGAAATCCAAATAAAACCAATAATACCAAGAAAACTCAGAGATAATTATATTCAAATTCAAAATATACATTTTACTTTATTAAAATTTTGGGATGTTCTGAAAGCCCACATGCTTGGGATTTTCTTTTTCTTTTTGCTTTTTCTATATTGAAGATTTTGAATGTATTAAAAAGTTGTATACATTCGTTTTTTCAAAAAATTTACACCAGAGCTCATCAAACAATTAATACTAATTTTAGGAATTTTTTGGATAAATTTTTCTAAATTTTTTGAATTTTTTGAATTTGGATTTGAATTCCGGCGAGAAACCGTTCGGTTTCTATTGCCGAGCCGCGGCGAGAGGAGCGGTTTTCACGGTTTTCGCGCGAGAAACCGCGAGAACGTGAACCCTGCCGAGAACGGAGGAGCCCCTGTCCAACCCCCGTGCCGCGCGTTCACTTGCTCGGACATGGTCTATTAAATCTTCCTCCGCCTGCCGCCCGCTGACGTCCACCGCTTCCGCTACGTCTGCAGGCTGTGGCGCGTGACCGCCGCCGACGAGCACTTTGTTGGGATCGGATCCTTGATCAGGGTAAAACCAACACACTTCGCCGTACCAGCAACGTACCAGAAATTGTTGCGTACACCTGAAGTTTACTAGGAAGTTTTTTATTTCAAAATCTACCGTATATTTTTTATTTGCAATTGTTCTCTACTAGTCATCTACTAATTGACATTGAGATGTTCGATAGAAAGATCAGTTTTTTTATATGACAGACTCAAATAAGTGTTGTTCTTCAATATGTGGGTATGAGGAAATAATTACTTTTTCACCCTGGTGACTATTCTAGTGCCAACTAAAGTGGGATTTCATTGCAATTCTGATTATTAGCAGGACCTCATGCACAAATTCAGGCTTTTATACTTATTATTTTGTACTCATATTATTGGCAGATTTCCTACATATTTCATGCTTATTATTTTGTGATTATTATTAGCGAAATATTATGCACAAATTTAGGCTGTCATGTATATTATTAATGATATTCATGCATAGTTCAAACTATTATGCATATTTCTAGCGGATTTCTTTTGCAATTTAGACCATTATGCTTATTATTGATAGCATTAATGCAAGATTTATCATTGGCGGATTCTTGGCAATGTATTCAATGTTTCATCATCTACTTTGGAGAAAAAAAATAACGTCAGTTGAGGAGACAGCTGAATTTGGTGTTTCATCACCATTAATTGGAATTTGATGTTTTATTCATTGTTTAGATACGTTGACCATTATGAAAGTTTTGACAACGTCAATTTGTAATTCGATAACATCCCATGGTAGCGTTATACTCTTCGGAGTTTTTTCTAGTGAAGGTTTTGCTCTAATGTCGATTTGAAAAGAAAGTTTAAAGTGCAAGAAGGAGTTTGTTTCTATGTGGATACTACAACGTTGTTTTATTGTCTTTACTCGATATGAGGAGTCTACTGCAATTTATACTCGATCAATGGCACGAGGGTTTTCTTCATATTGACATTTTTTTAGTAGCTACAACCATGTTATAGATTTTCAGTAGGCAGTTTGCTGAATTTTATGTTCCAGATAGAACATGTCAAAAATCTATCTTATGTGTTCTTCGCTATCCACTTAGCACCTCAGGTGATGTCTTGGTTTATGCCATATGATGATTGAGCATTTGTTTCAGGAGGTCAATTGCACGGTCTCAGACTTTACTGGGATTATGAATTATTAAAGACCCAGATTCTTCGTCTGCTTTGTTATAGCTGTGTTGGATTTACTGTTCCAATCTTTCTCTCGACCTACTAGCGGTTTGCTCAATCTCATTTCATCAGAAGCATTTGGACAAAACTGTTCTAGTCTTTTATACCTTTGGTGATTTTTCGCACTACAAGTGTTTGGATTGACTGTTCCAGTCTTCCTCGTTCAGTAGTCTTTGGACTTTTTAACGCACTTATATTCTTCGTGTAATTACCTTCGGGGTTTTCCTGAAACAACCGTCATAGATTTTGAGTTAAGGGGAGGTTTGTTGGAGATAACTCAATATCTCTAACTTCCATATCTTTTGATTCTATTTATAATTTGTTAGGAGTCAAGTCTTCTACAACTAGGACTCTTTGACTATATAAGCCAATTACCCCTTGTACTTGTAATCTTGAAGCATTATAATGGATTGTTTTTCGTGATTTTTTCCCCAAGGATTTTTTTACGTTAAATTTGTCTCTAATATTTTACCGTGCATCTATCCCGAACAAAAGCAAATCTTTGGGACGTGTTTTGTTCTCTTGCCTTGCCTAGCCTTTGTTGGCCAGTGGGCAACGAACGGAGCAGCGCCGATTTTTGCTCGCCCTAACTCCTTGGGAAATCTTTGCGCATTTTGCCCAAAATCAAGGATTGCAGGGAAACCAAACATTCCTTCTTGCCCACTATCCTGGCTAGGTAGTGTTCTAAATAGCTAGTTATAGTTGCTCTACAGCTTTTTTTGATCCTAAACGTGAAGCTACGGTTCAATGTTCCGTTATATTAACTATAAATGCTATAGTTAGTGATAACTCCGCTATTCGACGTAGCTTATAGATAGCGGTAACCCCGCTATCTTACATAAGTACCTATAAGTCAAAATATTAGTTCTATTTTGAAATTCAACATTACTAAAAGACTCAAATGCATCTCTTATAAGTCTGAACTACGAGAAAACCCAGTAAAAAATCTCATCTCACCCTTTTCAATAATCCAACATCTATATTTCTCAATGATTAAGTATTTATTGTTAAGAATATTATGATATAGTTAGCATTTGTGGTTTTTTTAGACATGTATTAGTATGTTTGTTGAATCTAGACTAGACTCACATTCTTACTATAAAAATATTAGTACCTTCTAAAGTATCATGTTTTAATAACTTATTTGGAGGTGCCTTATATTATATATCCCTTCCATTAAAAATTATAAAGCCTATAGTTTGAATGATCTTGTTACAAATATAAGACTTGTATATAGATTTAATAATGCCTTCCTTACTATACCTCTATTTATTCTCACTCAATCATATGCATTTATTCAGTACCACCACACAAAGTATTATCTCTCATCTTCCAAAGCAATTAAGTTGAAGCATCCAAGTCATTTTCTCTCATGCATTTCTAAGTTTTACCATAATCTTAATCCTTATGCAAAGTCATAATACGCCTTATATTTCTAAACAGAGAGAGTATATATTAAGTTTTTAAAAAAATCTTTTAATACTATAAACATGACGAATGATAGCTTCCACGGTAGCAGTTATAGCTTTTTTAGAACCTTGCCACGAAACCAAGAAAATCGCGATTTATAACCTTATTGCTAGGCAGGGAAACCAAACATATCATAAATTTAGACCAACATAGGCACACGCAGGTTTTTATTTTTGAATTTTAGTACCGTAGTAACTTGTGCTTCCCGTGCATCAAGCATGATGCCCAAAAAGAAAAGCTATATACGCATTGTATTAGGGGAGACGAGTTCGGAACAATTGTACAAAGATGGCTCGGTTACATCAACAACTTGCCCATTGTTTTGTTACACGAATAACTCCAACATAGTATTGTACACCATTTCTCGCAATGTTTAAACAAATTTTGCGACAATACCCAGCGGAGCGCCACAAGGCCGCTATTGCCTCGCGAGTCGCAAGATTAGTTTGGAAAGCAAATAGAGCAGTGCCTGAATGAGCAGAGCAACGGGATTCACGGGGGCAGCACCTCTGGCTGCTCGACTGAAGCACGGTGCTGAAACAGATTGGGCAGCAGACTGATAAGTTAGTTGACACCACCAGTCTCCACAACAAAATGCAAATTCCGAGTGGGTGTCAATCTGAACTACTGCCCTGTCTTCTCTCCCGATGACATAGATTCTGATGAAAATAGACCAGCTCCTTAAATTTTGCAATGAGCATTTGCTGTCACATTTTCGCTTCACGTTGTAAACACCGCTCCGGCATTTCGGATGTCACATTTTCACTCTTGTAACCCTATGATCTTACGGTTGATCCATGTTTGGAACATGCATCAGTGGTTCGCCCACTGTAGCTGGCTGCTGATTATGTGCACCTGGGGTGCTAACTTCTTCAGATAAGAAGACATCAGTATCCATCTGATCCCACTGCACTTCCGCTAATTTCCATGTTAAGTACTTCAACTTGCTAGGATGAGTTTAAGCAAGCTTAATGAAAAGTCTAGAAAAAAGTTCAATGAATGATCATAAAGGATACGTGCTGTTTTCCACATATCAGTAATGCTAACATCCCCCTCTGTTAGGAGCCAGTAATCAGCATCAGTCTGCAAAGTTGTGTAGAACTGTAAGTCCGTTTTGATCTATTTGGATTTGTTTTACACAATCAGAAGAGTTGTACACCAGAGCAAAATGAAATATTGTGCTGCTACCAACCTAATAATTTAGTAGGTTCTACACAGAAAAGATTTACATGGAAAAATTCAAATAAACCAAGAACTCAAAGCAGAGCAAAAGTTCATAGATACATGCATAGTGTTGTATCATTTGATTTTAAATTCATGACTAAGAATTATGTTATCCTGCATCAGAAAAAAATTCAAAATTAAACTTTAGCAAACCTGACTTACATCAACATCTGAAGGAATAATCCTTGTCATTCCACCAAAATCGTGTGAAGCACTAGGATCTTGGGGAGTCCTCTGACTGTGCTGAACATTATATTCAACATCCATAGATCTGCTGCTTTGTCCAACATTTGTTGTATTGAAGTCTTCAACAGGTTGGTGTTTTGGCATATTGTCGTGCCATGGAGGTGTTGCAACACCACCCAATTCCTCAAATTTCTCATCAAATTGACTAAACATACAATAAGGTTTTGATCAAGGTGAAATTTGGTCCAAATAGTTAACTTCAAGAGACGAAAGCAACGTTACCTAACTAAGTAAACATCTATTGGTCCCATTGTACTTCTTAATACGATTCTATATCTCCTCTGGAGATAATCACCAGCCTGGATAAGACGCGGATACACAAAAGTCATGAATCAGCTCACAAAACCATTTATTGCTGTATGCAAAGCTCCATTATTTTTACTGGATCTTACCTCATCAGGATCTGGGACTTCGAGTGTAGTACCATGAGGAGCTTTTATTGCAATAAGTGTTTCATGCTGCAGAACCACAAATAATGTGAACTACCAGAGTGACTTCAGCAGAAATACTTTTGTGCAAAGAGAAGGATAGTCTACAACAAGATGACATAGTTTAAACATGTAAGTAGAGTATCAGACCTGAAAGCATGGTAATCCCTTAATATCATCTTCCGTCACATAGAGCCACCTACCAGACAAATGAAAGTAGGATGTTGTACACCATTAAACAGTGACATCCTAGCACAGCTAATGCAGGAAATGCAATTACCTTTGATTGTTTTCATCTTCAGTTAATCCCCTTAGTTTTTCACGCATATCACTGAAAGGAAAACGAATTTCCAGATTATATAATATTTTTGCTAGGTGCAGTAATATAGCAGAGAGTATGCACTATGCTCTATGGAAAAGTCTGCAATTTGAAATGGCTACCAACCTTATACGCTCATCTAAGGCTTGCTCCTGCAGACTAAGATTTTCTACTTCTGTCTGCAAAAAGAGGTTACACAAAATTGAGCTTACACATAGTTACTCTCTCCAGTCACAAAAGCATGTCGTTTTGGATATCGACAGTCCCTAAAACGCAACTTTGACTAGTAATTTCTATTATAATATATTTATAAAACCAATAAAACTATAATATATGAAAGTACTTTTTGAGACAAATCTACACAATTTTTATGTATCCAATCTAAATATTTTTAAAAATATTGATAACCAAAGTTTCAAAAATTTGACTGCACATATCCCAAAACAACATTTTTTGACCGAAGGGAGTATCATCATACTTTTCAGAAAAAGGTATTCAGGTGCACATGAGATTAATACGCCAATTTCAGTATGAATAACAAATTTACCGGAACAAATACCTGCAAAACTGAAAGGCCGTTATCCAATCCCTCTCCTGAATCATCCAAACCCCTGTAATGTTGTCCAAGATTAGCATCATAAGACAGGATCACAAAGGTTAAAGTAATAAGATTAGCATGACAATACAGGGAGACAAAGGTCAAAGGAAGAAGACAATGATTACTTCCAACGGATTCTGTTCTTAAGTGTCTTTTCTATAAGCCCAATTCCTTCAAGGACATTGGTAATGTCATATATACGCCGCTTTTGAACCTGCATCATAGGAAAATCTGTGAATTTGTACCAAGTGGAAGAGAAGAAATGTCAGATGAAATGATAATAGTCTATAACCTCTAGTGTTTCTGCAGCATTATTCAAATCTAGAGTGCCATCCTGAGCCTGCTTGAGCAAGTTGATGAACTTTTTCGTCAAAAGTCCTGAACATGGATAATAAATATAGATATAAGTAGCAGCAAGCAATAACATGGAAAAGGAAAGGAAAGATGCAACCAAATCGTGAAAGCACCATAGTTTGCCAGATCTGAAATATATGAATGCTGAATTGTAACATATCATCCTATGACAAATTAATAATAATTATAGATGGAGAGTATCATAATCACCTAATGAACTGTCATAGCGGCAAGTGCCAGCAGGAGTTGGTGGATTGAGAGGTGAACCTGTACATACAAAGATGTGCATGCTTAATATTTTGTTGCAGGAAAACATATGTAAAGAGGAGTTCAGAGCAAGTGGCTATGAAGAAGTTTGCACTTACCAACATTTGACGTTGGTGTCTGAGGCCCAGCCTTATTGTTCTTATTCTTTGACTTAGAAGCCTTAACAGCTTTTCCAGAGACTGGAGTAAGCAGTGGACTGCCAGTAAATCCAGGGCTGGTAATCATACATTCACTTGACTCAGCCGCATCATTTTCTTCAGATGTAGCTTTTCTTTTTAACTGCAGAAGAGAGGACTTGTGTTATATAGTGGTCAGTAAGAACTGCAAACATCCCAAGAGGGGAGATATGTATCATCAACGATTCCAGAAATTGCATAAGACGCATCATCTCAAGCATATTTTTCTTCAGATGTAGCTTTTCTTTTTAACTGCAGAAGAGAGAAGGACTTGTGTTATATAGTGGTCAGTAAGAACTGCAAACATCCCAAGAGGGGAGATATGTATCATCAACGATTTCAGAACTTGCAGAAAATGCATCATCTTAAGCATATTTTTCTTCAGATGCAGCTTTTCCTTTTAGCTACAGACGAGAGGACATGTGTTATATAGTGGTTAGCAAGAATTGCAAACATCCCAAGATGGGAGATTTCTATCATCAACGTTTCCAGAACTTGCATAAAATGCATCATCTTAAGCATACACTAAATCGAGTCCTGACAACAGAATTCGTGAATGTAATCTACAAAGCAAATGAAGAACTAGCCAACACCGTACTGCCATCCTTAGTGGCACTGCCACTTAATCATTGTACTTCATAGACACAGTCAACTCAGAACCTAAATTATTTCATCAGTTAGAGGAACCGGAGAAGGTGAACAGAAGCAGTGTCGCTATAGTGTATTCAGTATTCATTTAGAGAGAACCATATGCCATTGGCACTGTGGCAGTGCAATGTCAGATAAGACATATGACAACATAAGGGTGCCGTTTTACAAGCAAATAGCTTACCAAATGAGATATGGAGTCTAGATTAGCAGAAAACAATTAATGTAGCAGGTAGCAGCATAAGAATCATTTGACCTATGCCAGCCTACATAGTAACTTATATGATACTCCTAAGCCAAACTATTCCATTAGACCTTTCAAAGTATTAATAAACCACTGAAACCTATGTACGTGAAATAGGTAGCGTGGAAGTTCCATGACAGCTATCTGACAGAGCAATATGCTTGTCTTGCACAGATCTGGTACGAGCTTGCACAAAATAAGGAATAGGCTGAAAGAAACTCAGTTGCTCTTTGCCATGAGTTGCTGACCGTGTTGTGTTGATGACAATGTATCATCAAATTGTTTTCGACTTCGTTATAAGCAAGACTCCCCAGGCTTGCATGTACATACAGGCCGCAGGTGAAGAGATTGAGCACCAAATACCAACATGATTCAAGGAACTATGCTATTAGCAACTGTAATACAAGTCTCCCTCTATCATGTACATTAGACAGATGATTCCTATTTGCAGCACTTATCATCTGACACAAAACTTGCCCTCCATTCCAAATCTCGCCTTGCGGCAACAACTACGCTACATGAATTGATTCTTTCATCGATGTGCGTCACACATCTAACATAGTTGACGCTTACCAAACATCAAAAAAATTGCAGGTACTGAGCATTTAAGCTGTCCAAACTGGGAAAGACTTTCGAGAAGCTAAGAAATTGACCAAAATTTCAGCCGAATCTACACATGGCTCCTATAGCTAGAGTCAAATCGACACATGTACGGAACGAAACGCGGAAAAATTGACCGATAGTAACAGCTCAAACCACAGAAAAGCTCACAAACACCCGCACCAACCCCCAAAAAAAACACAACCGAATAAATCGAGCAGCAGCATCTGACCGGCGTCCGGATGACCAGCCCCTCCTCAATATCACCGCCGTCCCCCGCGCCGAGGCCGCCGGAGCCGGACCCGCCGGCGCCGGCGGCAGCATGAGCCTGCGCGGGGAAGCGGTGGTAGTCGTTGGGGGCGGCGAAGGGCGGCCGCGCCGGCGCGACGAACGCCAGGGGCGGGCGCAGCGACTGCAGGATCTTCTGCGCGGCCGGCGGCCTGCCGCCCCCCGACATGGGCCTCCGCTGACCGAGGGCGACGCCCGATCCCGCGATCGCCGCCGCGGGGCACCCGGCTCTCGGGAGCGATCGGCGTGGGCGGCGGCGAGTAGAGGATCCAGCCGGCGGGGCACGCCGGAGGTAGGGTTCCGGCGGCGGCGGGGGCGGGGGCGGGGGCGGGAGGGGGTCGGTGGGGTTAGGGAGGAGGGGGAGGAGAGAGAAAGAGAGCAGAAAACGAGGGAAGGAGGGAGGGAAATTAAGAAGCAGCGTTTGGGGGTGGATGTGGAGGGAACCCGCCCAGCAGCCTGCTACATTTGTAATGGGCCGCACGTGCTTTTCCTTCGTGGGCCGCGCTGCTTTCCTTAATTCCCCCCGTTTAATTATTACAACTAATTTGAGTTGATTTGTTTTTTACCACTGCTAAAAAACCTGGTTAAATCTTCATCTTTTCAAACTTATTGTGCCCATTTTTTAAAATATTACAAGGATTTACTCGAAATACGAGTTTCAAAGAGCTTAGTGTTTATTTATTCAAATCGCCTATGGGATCTTATGATTTATTTACATGTTATTGAATTTTCTGGGACGCAAAAATTGACACAGCCGATCAAATCCAAGTCATTTTGTGCCTTTGGTCTCGTTGAAAGCAGTCTAGTAAACAGTCCAATTTGGATCCAGCCGCTGATACCCCCTTCTCGCAAGAAGAGACCCCTAAGGATGCGGAGACCTAATATAGAGCAAGCCAATCTTTTGGCAAAAGGTTTATACTTTGCTCTAGGAATGAGATAAAGGTTACCCCCATTAGCTCTACGATGTACTTGGCATTCTTTTTGCGGCTCGACAGTGAGGGCTTCTTTAGTTACAACAATGCAGTCGATTATCCCTAGCCATCCTTTATGTACCTAGAAGCCAACAACGATCTGATGTCGCATGAGACTCTGGAGCTTTATAAGTTATTTATTTCTCCAAGTATATTGTCTGTCGGCTTTAATATAAGAAATCATAATTTCCAACCTTCGTATAAATTCTATCATCCGTTAATCTATGCTAGGTAGTTGGGATTCGGGCAAGTCAACCTGTGCTTTCAGTTCCTTGATCGACTTCAACCAAGAGCACGAGTCCGTAATGTTGCAGCAGCCAACATTGTTTTACTTATAGCTGATGATTTTCAAGTTCGAGACTTATCGCACTCATCTGGCTGGGGGTTTCTCGTCATGGTGGTTGGCCATTGCTACGGCCTTGTATTCAGAGAAGACTCTGTCGGCTATTATCAACGAATTTTTTTCAGATCTACTTGAGCCAACAGTAGCTACTAACAACGATTCTAGCGATGAGGCTAGTTCGTCGAGGTATACTAATACAAGTCTCATAGATATTACCAGCGAGGTATTTGCTTAAATGAATTTTTACTGTTTTAAACTTCCATTATATTAAGCTTCTTACTAATCAGCTTTTTCCATTTTGCAGACTAAAGCAACCGGTAAGAAAGTAGCAACTGGCCCATCGGTTAGTGGCCAGCCAAGCAAATGACCATGCCAGTCGACAGGCCTTTCAGTGTACACATTTGGTACCCTTGGCATTATTGGACATAGAGAAGCAACAACAGCCGAGTAAATACATTTTAATTGGCTAATAGTTGTTTATCTTAAGCCCTTACAGAGACTAATACTTATAGTTGATTCATTTCTAGAGAAGAAATGCACCAAGCCTACAAAGGTTCCTGCCAACAGAGGCGCCAAGCCTCAAGAACAAAGTGGCAAAATTTCTCCACATGCGTCAGCTATCGGCAAGGTAAGTTGACTTCATAAATTTTCCTTGATAAGTATATTAATGTATCAGCTTAACTTACTTTGAATCCTTTTCTAGCCTTCTCCGTCAGTGCAAGTGGCTAAAATCCTAGCCGATTTGCCCGTCACCTCCTTCGAGCCTCCACCACCATCATCTTAGTCGACAACGCCGACCCCCAATAACTTCTTCCGCCCTAGCATCATCCAACCCAATCGACTTGTTGGGATTTTCCTTGGTCGATCTGGATGACCCCGAGGTGGTGGCCATAGATGACTACCCGGTGAATATCCAGAGAATTCTTGATGTCTCTCTGGATGTGCCGGCTGTGGTGAAGTCAGCTCCGAGCATGCAAGAGAGGCTAAACAAGCTCTTCAATCTGGTGATGAGGCCACAAGCTGAAATAATAAACAACAATCAGCTCCTCCACGACACCACTACTAAAAATCTAACTTTTACCGAGTGTGAAATGTAATGGCCTACGGGTCGTCGGGAACAAATAAGGTGGCCGACGGTGCATCTTTTTTCCGACGGTAGAACAAAAACGGACGACTATTAGAAGATTTACCGATGGGGCTTACCACAAACCGACGGTTGGTAGAAAACCCTCAGTCATAGTATCAAATCACCGAGAGGGTACAACAATTACTGTGAGTGCAATGCTAACCGTCAGCCATTACAAACAATCACCGAGTAGATTTACATTTAGTGTGTGTAAAGATAACACTCGGTTATTACAATGATTTGCCGACGGGGTACAACTTTTAGTGAGGGTACAAATCAAACACTGGGCTATTGCAAAATTCATACGAGGCTGGATGAAGGTGATGTATATATGAAAAATGTAGCTCTCATTGAAATCTACACCTTTGTAGTTGACAACTTTTCCATTTAAAGTCATATGTTTGACTAAATAATTGATAAAGCATCATGAGAACAAGAGTTAAAAGAAATACTTATCTTACTTCTAGCAAGAAGACAGTTGAGGTGAGTTGGTTAGGAGGGAGAGGTTGCGTTCAGGAGGTTGTGAGTTCGAATTCTAGACATCACGTATTTCTAATTTGAAAATAAAAAATGTTTGACTTAAGGGATTGTGGTGCAAACAAGTTGTGAGGTTAGTCCCTAGATTTGAAATTATTTTTACATTTTTTACACAAAAAATCCCACATATAGTTGTGAGAAATTACTGGGGGTTTCTATACCCCGTTAGGAAGAAAAAACCTCTCATACATGTATTTATCGAGTGCTATGAAAACCCTCGTTAAACTAATAACCGAGCGTACCGTCAGGAATCCCATGAATGGCCGACCATGAATGGCCAAGGGGAAGTTACCGACGGTTTACGCTCGGCCATATACATGGCCTATGGTATTTTGCAATGGCCAACATATTTTTCACACTCGGAATAAGTTGGAAATCTAGTAGTGACTATGGCTGCGGTTGAAGCTAACCTGCCTCCAAAAGCAATGGAGGCTCTGGTAAACGTTTGTCATCTAGATGATAGGAAAGCAGCGGTCGAGGCAGCCAAGTCCAAAATCACCTTAAGGGAGGCTTAAGAAGCCGATCAGAAACTACTGGACCAGATGTTGACCAACGCTAAGGCCAAGAAGCAAAAGTTGACGTTGATGCCAAGTCGCTCAAGACAAATAAGGAAGCAATTCTGAAGTTCTAATCGACTAAGAAACTTCTCGAAGAGGAGTTGGCCAAGCTGAACAAGCAGATATCCGACATCCAACAACTCATAGAGAAGACTGCATCGGCTATCAAAGAACAAAAACTTGAGCTTCCTTTGGTTGTAGCAAGAGTCAAAAAGTAGTCAACCAAGGTTGTCCCTATGCCTGAACTACCAAAGAAGACAACAAATTTCTTGATGAGGTGCAGGAAGCAATCACAAAGGCTACTAGCGCATTGTTGGCTCTTGGTGCCACTCTCCCGGGCTCCAATCTATAATCAGCTTCTTATGTAATGGGCTACTGAAACACTAAATTTAATGTGGGCTGTTGGCAAACAATCTTTTGAAATGTTTTAATTTTAATCGGCTGTTTAATCGATTTTACTTATGTTGATTCCTTGTATGTATGTAATTTTCTTCATAGCTTTAGTTTAGCCACAATTAACCGCATCGAGTTAATTTGGCATCTTAAGTGATAAACCTTCGTAGCTGATTAAGCACTAATCCAAACACTAGCGTAGTATTTCTTCAAGTATTTTTTGATTGCCTTAGAAAATACCACACCTTCCAATGTTTCTAAAATGTAGGAATTTTCATCGACAAGCTGATTTATCCTATACAGTCCTACCCATGTAGGGGACCATTTACCAAATTGGTTATCCCTAGAGCCGATAGGTAGTATAGTTTTCTAGACCAAATCGACTTCAAAAAAGGACGACTTAAGCATCACTTTTTTATTATAAGCCTTTACAACTCTTAACTTATTCTTTTTAAGCCGATCCAATATATGTAAACGCAACTCTGCCAAATCATCTGGATTATCAATCATTAAATCCCTATAGTCTTGAGTTGACATTTTGTCTGGCTACTCATATGGAGTTGATATTGATCTCTACAGGCAAAATGGTCTCCTGACCATAGACCAAATGATAAGGCGAAAGCTTTGTCACCCCATGATAAGCAAGCTGATAAGCCCATAACGACTGCAACAACATTGAGTGCTAGTTTTTTGGTTTTCATTAATTTTCCTCTTGATCAGCTTGATTAACGTTTATTAGACAATTTAGCTTGACTATTGACTTGATCATAATAAGGCGATGAATTTAATAACTTTTATGCCCAACCCTTTAGCAAAACCCTAAAACTCATTGAACATAAATACATTACCTTGATCAGTTGTAATAGTTTGCTAAATTTCAAACCGATGGATAATATGTTCCGTAACAAATCCGATGGCTTCAGTACTTGTAACCTTTTGAGTGGGATAGCTTCAACACATTTAGAAAATAATCGATCACAGCCAAAATGAACTTATGGCCCTTACTTGAGGCACAAAAGATTTGTCCGATTACATCTATCTCCACTCTCTATACGGCCAAGGCTTGATAGTAGGGTGTAAAGCCGATGCTGGGGCCAATTGTACATTACCAAATTTTTGACAAGTTTGGCATCTTTTGTAATACTTGAAGCAATCTTCCAGCATTGTCAGCCAAAAATACCCTATTCACCTCAACAGCCATTTCATCTCATAAGCTGATTGATAGTATCCACAAATATCTTCGTGTACTTCACCCATTGCTATATTAGCTTCATCGGCTTCAAGGCACCTTAACAGCAAACCTTCTAACATCCGATAGTATAATATGTTGTCAAGAACAACATACTTCAAAGCTTGACACCTAATTTTTTTGTTCTGTCGGCTTTAAAGGATCAATCAAGTATTCCATTATTTGTGTTCTTCAATCAGTGGTGTTAACATACATCACTGTTTTTTCAATCGATCCACACTCCTCAAATCAGCCAACAATCTTATATCTTGATGCTTGCTGAGCTAATAAGTTGGCCCTACGTTCACTCTCGAGGAATATGACTAATAGTGAACCCTATAAACGAGGCTATTATAGCAAGGCATTATTCTAGATATTTAGTCAAAAATTCATCATAACAATTATATTCCCCTTTAACCTGCTGTACAGCCAGTAAAAAATCACCATAGACCTCAACAGAATCTATTCTGATATTTTTAAGAAGATGTAGGCCTCTAAGTAATGCTTCAGACTCACACGGTTGTTAAAGCATCAAGAATTTAATTTGGAATGCAAACTTGAAATTATGTCCTTTTGGCGAGACAAACACTATTTCAATACCATTACCCTCTTGACATACCGATCCATCAAAATATAATTGCCAAGGGGTTACAGACACCAAATCAGTAGTAGTCTCATGTCCTGTTGTGAAATCGGCTATTACCTGCCCTTTAATCGCCTTAGCCGATTTGTGTATTAAGTCAAACTCAATGAGTGCATAAGCCTATTTACCAAGTCGATCATGCAAAATTGGAGCTGACAGTATATATTTTATAACATCGGCTTTAATAACCTTACAAACCGATGCTAAAATATAATGCCTTAATTTCATGCAGGCAAAATATAAAGGTAGGCAAATTAGTTTTTCTACAAAGGGATACCTAGTTTTAGCATCAATTAGTTGTCAGCTTAATTAGAAAATAACCTGCTCTTTTCCATCAATATCTTGTGCTAACACAGCTCCAATAGTCTCCTGCTCAGCTGATATATATAATTTAAATGGTACACCTTTCCATGGTGCAGCCAGAACTGGACGATTAATCAAGTACTCCTTGATATTTTCAAAAGCTTTCTACTGATCAGCTACCCATATAACTCTTGATTATCTTTCAACTTCAATAGTGGGGCAAATGCACCAATACGGTCAGATAGATTTGAAATAAATAGTCACAAATAATTAATTTTAGCAATCAACTTCTATAGATTATTTTTACATGGCAGTGGCTTTATTTTGGCTATGGCCTCAACTCTTTCTTGATTGACTTCAATCCCTTTCTAATGAAACATAAAGCCTAAAATTGTCCAGCCGATACGCCAAAAGCACACTTGTATGGATTCCTTTAAACCATGTGCTCTTTTATTCTTGAAAATTGTTTCCAAATTAGCTAAATGCTGCAAATCTTCTTTAGATTTTATAATAACATCATCAATGTAAATCTCTAAAATATGGCCGATTAAATCATGAAAAATCAAGTTCATAGCTCGCTGATATTTTGCACCAGCGTTCTTCAAGTCGAACGACATTACAGTCCACTCAATAACCCTAAGGCACTAGGGCGTCTAAAGGCTGTTTTAGGTATATCAGCTTCTATCATGAATATTTGATTATATCCAGCATTACCATTGACGAGGACTGAGAAACCTCTGACAGGTCAACGCATGGTCGACAATGCTCTTAGCTCAGGCTCGGGACGCGGATCCACCGATCATGACCTAAGCTGCACGGCCCCTCTCGACCTCGAGCTGGCGGACAAGGATTCGGCTCCCGACAGGGAGGTCTAGCTCGGGGGCCAGGACGTGCGCCTACACGACGGTTACCAAGACCTTGAATGCAGGAGTTGAGGCAGTCGTGGGCGGCAGATCCAGAACGGTTATAGCCCACTTTCAATGCGCATGTAGCCGCTCCTCCGAGAATCTCTCCCGGCCATTTCTGGTAACAACCGGGAGGGGTATAAAACTCCTTGAGGCGAGTGTACTTGGGACACGACATCAACGCACAAGCAATAGGACGGTAGCCATAACCAGTACGCTCAAGCTCGAGCTGTAGACCAACTCTGTACTCAAGAATAGTGAAGTTTTCTGCCTCAGGGCAAGACTGGAGTAGAGCTATTACCCTCACAGGGGGCTCGAACCAGTATAATCTACTGTGTCACGCTCTTTGTCGTTTTGCCCCGACCAACATCACAGCAAACCTGTTCCTCCATTGAGCGGAGCTCGGTTTGGGTCCCTCATTCACACTAACTCCATTTCACATTTGCGGTCAGGCGATCCCGATCGTCGACAGCTGGTGCCCACCGTAGGGCCCGAAAGCTTTGCTCATTCGAAGGAACAGCACCAGGATCTCAGGAGCATGACACACTCCATTGGAGGACATTCGTCGAGTGTGGGCTCGGGCGTAATACCCGAGCATGGTGACTCCACGTCCCTGTTTTCGCCCTCGCGACCGCTGCACAAGTAGCTTGTCCTCATGGCAGATAGCCGTGACGTGAGCGCGGGGGTAGATGATCGCGATCCAAAGACCCTTGAGGACGCTCGCCGAATGGTTCAGGTTGCCATCAACCAAGCCATTACCGTCCTCCGGCGAGAGGACCAGGGGAAGGCTGGTACCTCTTTCGGGCGTCCCAGGCTTGCCCCCTCGGACGAGCGTCTCCGAGCTATTGCCGGGTCATGTCTAATCCTGACTGGGTGAGGTCAGAGCTTTTCGGCCGAACTCTCGCTGATGAGCTCGATAGAGCTGTGACTGAGGTCATACCTTTGCAACACCAGAGTCGCCACTCAGGGTCCCGCTCCCTGAGGAGTGACGGCAACTCCTCGCGCTGATGCCGGCGCCTTCACCGATCGCCTCCCCGACAGGAGGTGCCCTCTCATCAGCCATCCCAGGATTTGTCCCGAACTCCCCCACATCGTCGTCCCTTGGACACGACGCCGGGTGATGTTCGGCGTCGACAAGGCTACAGTAGCTCTCCTTCAAGCAGCGGCGTGTCTGGAAGTCTTTCCCCGGACGTCCCGCCAAGGTGTCGCAGGGTCCATGATCGCCTGCGATATCTTCCGGGTGATTCCCACGCTCGACGACGACCAAACCGGTCGCAGGTCCGGCCGCCGAAATAGCCATGATTCCGAGTCGAGCAGTGGCGACCACCTTTCTCGGCGTGCTCCTGTTCCAGCTTACGGCTGTTCAGCTTACTCTGATGACCTTCGTCGGGTACGCTGGCCGGCGCGGTTCAAGCCGGTGCTGATTGAACGGTTCGATGGAACGAAGAACCCTGACGAGTTCCTATCAATTTATTCAACCGCCATTTTGGCGGCTAGAGGAGATGAGGCCGTGATGGCCAATTACCTCCCGACCGTGCTGGACGGCGTCGCTCGAACCTGGCTCTTCAACCAAAAGTCTGGCTCCTTCCGATCGTGGCGCCAGATCCAGAGTGCCCTCCGCTCCAACTTCCAGAGTTGTTACGAGCGGCCAGGAAGGGAGAAAGACCTGGATCATGTTATCCAAGGCAAGAACGAGCCACCTCGCGGTTTCGTGCGGCGATTCATCCGCACGAGGAATTTGATTCTGAGTGTCTCTGACGAGACCGTGATTAAGGCCTTTAAGTTCGGCATCCATGATCGGCGCCTCACCGAGGACCTGGAAATTACGACGAGGCTCAGCGTCAACAAACTATTCCGCATGGCAGAGCGGTACGCAGACACAGACGACGCGGTCCGCTGGAAGCGCGATATGAACAAGGTAAGCTTGGCCTAAACTCTGGAGAGGCTGACCCGTCCAACTCCAAAGGCGCCGACCTGGGTCCAACCGCCAAAAAGTGGAAGAGGGATCGCAAGAATGGCGATGGTCTGCCACGCGTGATCGTCTCGACGAACGGCCAGTGTGAAGTCTTGGAGGTGCGAGAGCCAGCTCAGGAAGAGTCCCAACCGCGCCAAGGCCGGCCTCGACCTCGTCAAGCGCCGCATCGAGCCTAGCAGGGGAACCGTCGACCTGGGCCCCAACAGGCTGATGTTCGGCCGCAGGACATCGAAGGGCGCCCCAGGTTCGATGAAGCAAAATTCTTCCTATTCCACAGGGCTCCAGGCCACGACCTGCGAAACTGCAGGGCTTGGCAGAGCAAGCTAGAAGGCTTCTATGATGGGCATGGTGAGATGCCTACACTCCCAAAGGAAGGCGAGCAACCAGACAGGGTAAATGCTGGGGCATACCTCGATGACCTCGATCTGGAGTTCCAGCAGGGCGACCGCCGGATTGACGTCATCTTCGGTGGCTCGTCAGCCTACCAGTCTTGGCGCGAGCTCAAGGCCGCTTGACGCACCGTCTATCAAGTTGCCACCGGGAGGCCCATCGAACAGCACTGCAAGTGGGCTGGGGCCACCATCACTTTTTCATCGGAGGATGCTCTCCAAGGTATGGCCAAAGACTTGAAAACCGCCTTGGTCGTGACCCCGACCATCAGTAATACCATGGTCGGGCGTGTCATGATTGACGGGGGCAGCTCCCTTAATCTACTCCAAGCCAGCGCACTCGACCAGATGCAGATTCTCCGGTTGAAGGTCAAAAGCATAGCAGTTCCGTTCTTCGGAATCGTTCCTGGGAGCTCGACCACCCCTCTTGGGCAAGTGGTCTTGCCCGTCACCTACGGTGACTCGGACAACTTTTGCACCGAGCTAATCACCTTCGAGGTGGTCGAAGGAGACCTTCCGTACAACACTATCCTTGGGCAACTAGCGTTGATCAAGTTCATGGAGGAAAACCACTACGGCCATCGTTGTATGAAATTGCCAGGCCCTAATGGTATCATAACGGTGCGAGGCGACCTTAAGGCAGCGCACGGGTGTGAGACCAAGGCCTTAGCCCTCGCCGGCATGCTGCCTCAGCGAGATCCTGAGGAAACTGTGAAGAATTCTCATCAGAAGGCGGCCATCCAGCCTAGCGGGTCGACGAAGGCTGTGCTGCTCAAAGAGGGCGACTCGACCAGGTGTGTTCACATCTCGGGCGAGCTGAGTTCCAAATAGGAACTCGAGCTCGTCACCTTCCTCCGCGCCAACAAGAGCATATTCGCCTGGGAGCCGGCAGACATGCCGAGAGTCCCAAGGGAGGTGATCGAGCACAAACTGTAGGTCAAGCCAGATTGCCGACCCATGCGCCAGAAGCTGCGTCGATTCTCCCCCAAAAAGGTTGCTGTAATCAAGGAGAATCTCGATAAGCTGTTAAAGGTCGGGTTCATTCGTGAGATAGACTATTCCGAATGGTTGGCCAACCCGGTCATCATACAGAAGAAAGGCGGGAAGTGGAGGATGTGTGTGGATCACACGGGCTTGAACTCGGCATGCCTGAAGGACAACTTCCCTCTCCCGCGCATCGACTAGATCATCGACTCCACCGCGAACGCCAAGATGCTAAGCTTTTTGGACGCCTATTCTGGGTATCACCAGATCAAGCTGGCGGTCGACGACGAAAGTAAGACATCGTTCATCACGCCGTTCGGGACCTACTGTTACACGACCATGTCGTTTGGTCTCTGTAATGCCGGCGCGACATTCCAACGCCTGATGACCAAGACATTCGACTCTCAGATCGGCCGAAACCTCAAGGTCTACGTGGATGACATCATTGTCAAAAGCTCCTCCAAAGACAACCACGTCCAAGACCTTGAGGAGACCTTCGCCAACCTGAACAGGCATATGATTAAGCTTAATCCTGAGAAATGTGTGTTCGGCGCTACTTCAGGAAAGGTGCTCGGCTACATGATCGGGGGCTCAGGAGTTGGTCCGAATCCGGAGAAGATTGAGGTGATCAAGAGGATGGCACCCCCGACCTTGGTAAGGCAGGTACAAAGCCTCACCGGCTGCATGGCTGCCCTCAGCAGGTTTATCTTGAGGCTTGGCGAGCGTGGGTTGCCGTTTTTCAGAGCCCTGTGCAAATAAGGGAGTTTCGAGTGGACGCCCGAAGCCCAACAATCCTTCGACGAGCTGAAGGTATACTTGTCAAGCCCGCCCTTGCTTACAACTCATGACGAGCGAGAAGTCTCTGCTTACCTCGCCCACCGCCAAGCTGTCGATCTTGTCTTGGTGGCTGAGCGGGATGCAAGAAAACACCCGGTCTACTATGTCAGCGAGGTCCTACACGACCCGAAGAAGCGCTACCCATAGGTTCAAAAACTATTGTACGCTCTCCTCATGGCTTCGCGCAAGCTTCGACATTATTTCCAGGCACACTCCGTGGTCGTCCTGAGCAACTTTCCACTCGGGGAAATCTTAAGGAATCCAGAGGCCGAAGGTCGCATCGCCAAGTGGGCCATGGAGCTGGCAGCGTTCGATGTCCAGATCGTAGCTCGCACGGCCATCAAGTCACAGGTGCTCGCCGACTTTGTGGTCGAGCAGACATCGTAGCCCACTCCCGAGCTCAAGGTTGAGGAGGAGAAGCCCTGGATCATGTACTTTGATGGCTCAAGATCCTTCAAGCGCTCGGGGACTGGAATCCTTATTCTCACCCCGCGTGGCGATCAGTTAAGGTATGTGGTTTGTTTCAGGTTTCCAGCGACCAACAATGTGGCAGAGTATGAAGCTCTCCTGGCGGGTCTTCGAGCTTGCAAGGCTAGGCGTGCGCTGATTGATTGTCAAGGGCGACTCCCAACTTGTTGTTAATCAATTCAACAAAGACTACCAGTGCTCGGAAGACTCGATGGTCAAATACCTCGCCGAGGTGCGTAAAATGGAAAAATGGTTTCAGAATCTGGAACTCAAACATGTGCCCAGTAAGGACAACTCCAGTATTGATTTTCTCTCCAAGCTCGGCTCATCCGACGACGAGATTCCTTCAGATGTCATCCTGGAAACCTTGGCGGCGCCTTCGATTTCCGACCAAGAGGTCTCAGTTGCCATCATTGAAGGTATTCCCTCATGGGCTGAACCTATTCGCGATTTTGATGCGTAACACTATGTGTCGACTAATTTCAGTATGTGTTTCCCTACCTATTAGTCTCACATATTTGATGCGCAATACTATGTGTCGACTAATTGGCTTCTGCAGCTTTCACTGGATCCTCCTCGTCATTATGTTAGACAAAAGCAACATCACTATCTTGGACTCAATGAGGAAACCAATAGACGATTACAAAGAATTAATAGAGTTGCTAGACAGGTAAACTCGGTCGTTGCATTATTGCTCTGGTAATCTTCTATTCTATTGCATCTAATTAATTTTAATGACTACTCGAAACCATGCGCAGGGTGTACGCAAAATACTGCAAGAAGAGCCAGCGGTATCGTCCATTCACGAAGAAGTTCAGAATAAAAACCAATTTTCTGTGCCTGAGACAGCCCCAAGGGAACACATATACCCCAAGGGAACAATATATGTGGATACTACGCAATGACACATATGCACACGTTCGTCACTGACAGTACGGACTACAACAGCGAGATGGTATATCATTACATATTGATGCATGCTTTTCTTTATAAAGACGATGACACTAATTAATGCTTCAATTTCTCCCATGACAGCGCGCGAAGCTAGGCACCAGCAGCCTGCTCGACAACGAAATTTAATCCCTTTGAGAGCAGCTAGCTGGGTTCATCGTTCAAAAAGTTATCAACCCGAAGGGCGAGTTTTACGAGCATTTGTAGCTTAAGTGAGATGTCAACGATTGTGAATGAACAATGTAATAATTAAATATTATGATGCTTCAATGTATTTGAATTACACTTTAGCGATGTTTCGTTAATATTGTGCATAACGTATACCATACAGAATACATCTACTGTACAATATATATATGCTACAACATTACATAATACATATACTGCAACAAATATATATAAAAAAGGTTTAAGAAACCCATCACTGCTAGTTTTGGAGGAAAATAGGGCAGAGAGTTATCACTGCCAGTTGCCGAGAGAAAAGTGGCAGTGATACTACTTATCACTGCCAGTTATTGATGAAAATGTGGCACCGGCAGTGATAATTATTATTACTACCGGCTATACCGTATGAACTGGCAGTGATAGTAATTATCACTGCCGGTTTACATCTGGCAGTGATAGTTCTCGACTATCATTGCCACTTAAGTAGTGCCATGTCCACATTTGGCAGTGATGCCGATGTGGACCAGATAGTAAACACGTATTTTGTAGCGGTGTTGGATCCATTTCAGCTAATTTTAGCAGCTAACTGTTAGTGCTAATGGATCCAAACATGACCTTCATAACACAAAATACAGGTCGCAAATTACTCAATACACTTATAATGAATTAGCATTATTCCTATATTATACTAGATGGGCATACCATAGAATTGAATACCATATCATATCCCTTGTGTGATTTAGTTGATTTGCTATGAATGATCAATACATACCCACCCCAAAAACAAGGGTGGTAATGCAAGCCATCCAAATGCTGAGTGTTCCTCTGTTGTGCATCACATATCCACGTAACATGTTTTCTTCATTTCAGCTTCATTGGTCATTTTAGGGTTGTATCCAAGCAATGGTCCTCTTTCTTCCTTTATTTCTTTTGGATAGTTGTTCATCCAGTTGTTCACTAGGAAGTTCACCAACATTGGCAGCTTCTTTGGAGTCTATTATACCTAATTTCAAGTTTTAAATGCCTCCGTAATTTGTGACATGTGTGGTAGTTCTTTCATGCTATGTTGCTAAACATTCGCTTCTCTGTTTTGAACCAAGCTACCTATAGTATGTTTCGTACGAAGTAAATATATTTTTCTTTTCTCCCTTCATGCCTCTAGTACATGTGTCTATTGTGAAATAATCTCCATATGTTTGAAGTAGAAATGAGTTCCAACTTTTTACGTCGATGTGCTTGCATGCCTTTGAAGATATGCCTCAAGAATGATCACTATGCCTGAATAGCTATGACGGATGAAACTCTATGTGAATGTACAGTGCGCATATGTTTACCCCTATGACTCCTCTGTCCATTGACAAAACTAGTGCAGTCGTCACATAATCAACTGGTGCAACGTAGCGTGCTTTCCTATCTAGTCATTCTAATGTATAGAGAAATCCATAACTATACTTAATCAAACAAAATCGGCCATCCGGTGTTATTGGAGAACAAAAACTACACTTTAGCTGATAGTTCTTTTCTTTTATCAATCGAATTTAGATTTTTTTTTCATGTGCACTTTGTCCATCCAAGTTTATAGAACGTATTTTTTCTTATCATATAGATTAATAAAATATTGAAAATGACTAAACTACCTCTAATTATCTCTAAGTGCTATATTCAATGCATACATAAAGAGAATATCAAGTAAATCTAAATTTTGTTAGGAGTATAAAAGAAATATCACACTAATTTGCATTGAAATGTGAAATACACTATATACTTATAAATAAATTATTTAAAATAATACACATTGTAAATAACTTAGACGACAGAGAGTATTTTCGAAGGATTAGAGCATGTACAATAAGACCACCTCAACTTATTTTTAGTATGTATATATCAGTTTTGTTTTATGTGAAAGAGTGAGAAAAGAGAAAAAAAAGAGAGCCAGCTCTTATTGAGTAGCAAGCAACTTGTGGGAACATGGGTGCTATCATCGACTAAAAACCGGTATTAGAGCCAGCATGAATGGCTCTTAGAGTTAAAGTTAATATTTTACCAATAGCTACAAAGATCAAGTTAGTGTTGAATGACCAAATTAAATATTTTAGTATTTTTTTAGAGACAATCTTTAAAAATAATTACTGTATATGCTAGTTTTATCGTTTACTTTAGATAATATAAATGAGAAATAAAATAAGTAGTGTGCTTTGTTAGTGTGTAGGCTGAGAGAGCGAGAGAGCAGGCAGAGTGAAAGGGGAATATACCTTGACTACAGCAGGCGTAGGCAGCCCAGCCCAGCCAGAAGAGTGAGTGTGTGTGTGTGGCGGTGACACGTCCGTATTTAAAACCTCGAGCCAGAGTGGCAAACCCTCAAATCCCATCGCACGCACGCATCCAATCCCCAAACCCACCAGATCGCCCCCTCATCCACCCCGGAGCCAGCCCGGCCATGGCCTGCTCCTTCGCCACCGCCACCGTCGTCTCCTCCATCCCTACCCCCACGCCCAAGCCCCTCCCCGCCGCGCCGCACTCCCTCTCCGTCCCACGCGCCCTCTCCGCCACAGCGAGGCCCCTCCGCCTCGCCGCCGCCTCCAGATCCGCCCGGACCAGCGCCTTCGTCGCCCGCGCCGGTGGAGTGGTAAGTCTCATGTCTCGTAGCGCGGCGTTTTCTCTCCTTGGATATATTGTATTGGCCTCCTGCTCACTGGTCGAGGTAACTATGCTTTAATTTGTAGGGCGATTTGCCGTTGGTCGGGAACAAGGCGCCCGACTTCGAGGCCGAGGCCGTGTTCGACCAGGAGTTCATCAATGTATGTGCGCCTGCTGCTTCCCTAGCTCCACCCGTAGAATAGACGGAGATGTTTCTCCGCTCTAATTTTGGTGATGGTTTCCTCTAGTGCGTTGGCGGTGTATGTCCTGAATTCTCACCGTTGCTCCTGTGGTTGCTACACTGTGTCTCTGCAGGTCAAGTTATCTGATTACATCGGGAAGAAGTACGTGATTCTGTTCTTCTATCCCCTGGACTTCACCTTCGTCTGCCCAACAGGTGAGTTTAAAACTTTTTAGCGATGAGCTATTTCGTTTGGATGCCAGCGAATCTCGGTCTGAGGAGGCTCTGATAAATGCACGCCTGATCTTTGCAGAGATTACCGCTTTCAGCGACAGACACGAGGAATTTGAGAAGTTGAACACTGAGATCCTCGGTGTTTCGATCGACAGTGTGGTATGTTGCAACGTCCTGAACTGCTGGCATTTCACACTTGTGGTAGCATCTATAAATAGTTCACGGGTTATTCATTTGATTCGGTGAAATGATATTGTGCCTTTAGCTTCAGCTTTGCGAGAATGTTAAGGTTTTATGTAATTGACCTGGCTTCAAAACCTACCACATAAACGAATTAAATGTACCAATGTCTTTCTAGTGTTTGTGCATGAAATTGTGGTGGCGGTATATAGGTAACTATGTACTTACAGGTAAGCTCTGGTACATACTAGCTCATAAGAGAAATGAAATTATCATTGTGCTTATCTGTTAATTTGGCTGGATTAACTGCTCCTTTCATGAGAAATCTGCATGGTAAGTGATCTGTGGAGCTTAACTGCTGGCCTTGCACGCACAATTCTAGATCTTATTCTGTATTTTTCAATAGGTTAAATTTTATGAAACAGTAATGTTAGGGCCTGTTTGGCAACAATGTTTTTTTCATAGTTTCTAGACAAAACCATGGTTTTAGAGAAAAACTCTGTTTTAGAAACCATGAGGTGTTTGGTAGCCCTTCAAAAAACTCTGTTTTAAAAACCATGGTTTTCACAAAACCATGGTTTTTTCTCTGTTTTGGAAACTTTGGTCTTGGGCAAATTTTTCTGAGCGTTGGCACCAAAACAACTCCCAAAACTTTGTAGCCAAACAGTTGAGAGTTCAAAAAAAAAACCATGGTTTTAATAGGGTTTGGTAAAACCATGTTTTTTATGCCAAGACAATTCCCAAACCATGGTTTTGCAAAACCATAGTTTTGTAAAACCTTGTTGCCAAACAGGGCCTTAGTTTTTTTAAGTTGACTTTCCTTTTATGGCCACTAGTTTTCCTGACAAAGAAGTGTCACTACATATGCTCTTTTCTTCCCATAAGGAAATATACACTCTGATATGCTCACTCAACTAATGTAATGAATTGCTCTACATGAATTTTAATAGCGGTGACAGGTCATGCTCGCTGGTGTAATAGGTGTTATCGAACTAATGCTATTCTAGATCACATAATTGTTGTGTTGTACTATTTTTTTCACTTGATGACCTTACAATAGTTTTAGACTTACTATAGTTTCTTTTTTTAAGAGATTCAGTTACTATAGTTTCATCATAGACAGAACCTTCTTAGTGGTGTTTTATCTCCATCCTTGTATTTACCTTGACATTTGAATGATTATTTGGATGTAGTTCTCCCATCTTGCATGGGTGCAGACAGACAGGAAGTCTGGTGGGCTTGGTGATCTGAAATACCCACTGATTTCTGATGTCACTAAATCAATTTCAAAGTCCTTTGGTGTCCTTATCCCTGATCAGGTATTCCATTTGACCAATTGTTATTCTTACTTTTCCATGTTGAATAGTATTGCCTTCTCTTTTCTGCATTTCTTTTTTTTCTTGCTATAAAAATATGAATGTTCTGTTGTCAGGGTATTGCTTTGAGAGGACTTTTTATCATTGATAAGGAGGGAGTAATTCAGCACTCTACCATTAACAACCTTGCTATTGGTCGTAGCGTGGATGAGACCATGAGGACCCTTCAGGTAGTTTACGTCTTACTCATGCTCAAGTTTCGTCTTGGTCCTTGGTTGAGCCTCTAGGAAACAAATGACAAGTTGCTAGTTTAGTCATAGACCAAAAGGAAGAGCACATTTATTTAACATCCATGGCGCTTGTGAAACACAATTCATACAATATAAAGCATTTCAGCATGCATTGTACATTTTAATTTGCTGTTATATGCAGTACAATAGCGTTAGGCATTTTAATAAAGAAAATGTACACTTGTTCCAGTGTTTTAAAAGTGTAAATTTAATTAAGATATTAATCTTATACATGAGTATGTAACTGAAGAAATTGTACACCATTACTTGCTAACTTCCATTGTTAAGATGAACAACTCCCTTGTACTAAATGGAAAAATCATATTGGGAATGTACATTTCATTGTACCAAATGTATCCCTTAAGGACCGCAAGAAAAATTGTAGTCGACCTGAGCAAAAATAAGGTCCCTGAAAAAGCTCTGCTACTTTTGGGCTGCTTAGTCTGATCTTGGGCATGGCTATATATAAACAATTGGGGCATTTGAGCTTTTACTTGATCAGGCCAAGCTAAGCTGATCTGGCCATGTCACAGTACAGGGATCATTATTCGCCACATGCGAAACCTGAGCATGCCGTAGTTCACTGATTATTATTCACCAAAAGTGTAACCTGACTGCCCCTTTTCGACGTTACAGGCGTTGCAGTACGTCCAAGACAACCCGGACGAGGTCTGCCCGGCGGGATGGAAGCCTGGGGACAAGTCCATGAAGCCCGACCCCAAGAAAAGCAAGGAGTACTTTGCGGCCATCTAGACGCGAGAACATGATGTTGCTTTTGTGAGAGCCTGGATTGTGTTGCGTCGACATCTTGCTGTTCTGAACCAGGGTGTAGTAGCATATGTGCTTCTGATCGAATGCTCTCTCTAAAGTCTTATCCCCAGCAAATAAGGTTTGTTTTGGTCGTATATTAAAAAAGTTCAAGCCTTCATGGGGGTTTTGTTTGATTTGCTCGCCCAGTTGGTCATGCTATCTGCTTTGTTCGTGCCCGGCATGTTTGGCCTTTTGTGGATGTTGCTTGGTTCGTTGCCGTAGCTGTGGCGCGCCACGTTTCATGGTCCTATCTCGTCTGTCGAAGACTAATATTTCGCCACAGATCTGTTGGCAAATGAAATTGCGGCTTGCGACGGTCTGGAATAACAGTGTGGGCTATCAGCCCAAAGCCTAAAACAAAGCCCTCGATAAATGTATAACCCATGACAATAAATGTATAACCCTGGTGAAAAGGGCTGTCTAGCTTCAGCCCAATTTAACTCCAGCCCATATCGATAAAAAAAATGAAGGGGAAGGCGCGTATGCAACTAACCCATGTCTCCTAGATCAGCCCATTGAAACACTTCGCAGTCCACGAAAGTTTCAGGTCCAACTTTGTATTATCGTGGAATTTGTTTTATGGCCATGTAGTAGCGGCCACCTAGCTCCTAGTTTCTTTCACTAAAAAAAAGAAAAAATCTAGCTCTATATTATGAAAAGTAGTCTTACTCTCGCGATCAATCAATCAACCACGGCAACACAATCACAACGACAATGAAAGAAGCACACAGAATATATGGGTAGAACTCTCTCGCTTTTATTCAATTGGTTCTTATACTAAGGGGGGTGCCTAATATATAAAGAAACTGGCAAGAGATGAGTTCGGATTCGCCTACACATAGGGTTGCAATCGGATCGGATAATTTCCGACCGACCGACCGACCGGATGTATTCGGATTGGATTCGGATATTTTTTTCGGATAGTTGTCGGATTCGGTGTCGAATTCGAATACTTTATTTTGGATTCGGATTCGGATTCGAAATATCACTATCCGTCGGATCGGAATATTCCGATTTTTTTTCGGCTATATCCGGTGAAACTTTGTTCGGATATCCGAACTTTTCGATTTTGATTCTACGAATGCCGCCTGATTCTTTGCGTTGCCCTGTCCTTCCCGCCCAGTCGCGGCGCCCTGTCCTTCCACAGGCCCACGCCACCCGTGACGACACCATAGTGGGCCCCTGCATGCAGCTGCTTTGACGCATGAGAGAGAGCATTTTGACAGAGACACAGAGTATTACTCTAAAGCGAAAGAGGCGAACCAGTCATTATCATTTGCTATATGTAGGTTCTGATCAATCAATGCTTATTCTAAAAAGACAGTGTCAGTGGCACAAAGATAATTACAGAGTCAAGTTAACCCCTACATGTGGTTAATCTAATCTTACCCCACGATGACCGGGCATTCCTTTGTTTACTATATTGTGCCTTCATTAGTTAGTCCAAGACAATTAATTAGGCTTGTAGGTTTATTTAGTCTACCTCTCTTTCTTTTGCAATATTGCACCTACGTGTACTGCTATCAACATCGCGTGCTAACATGCCTGATAAAATGACTTGTTAGAATACGACAATTTTATTACATTTTGAATTCATACGGTTGGTTAATCAGCACTATATATTTGCTTTATACGATATCTGTTTTCTTGTGGTATCCGACAAAAATTATTCGATACCGTATCGATTCCACTCCGTATTCGATTCGAATCCGCTACCGATATTATCCGCGCCGTATCCGTATCCGGTACTATCCGAATCCGATTCCGAATTCGATAAAAAATATGGTTTAGGATATGGAAAGAGCGATATCCGACCGAATCCGATCCGATTGCACCCCTACCTACACATAAGAGATAGATTGCAACTGAAACAGTTACGAAAATCTTATCTCATAACACTCTACTTCCCAGGTCCAAGAAATGGAAGTCCACGTGTATTTGATTGTCCATGTACTATCCTATCCATCTAAAATGCTATGAGATTTGTGCAAGAACATTAGAATTACTAGTCATAAACCGTGCATCGCATACGGACTACATATTTTTTCTGTGCTTTTGCAAATTTAGTATTAAGTTTATAGAAACAAACTTATTTTTTGTATTAGTATCTTCAAGCCTGTATGTAATTTCATTCCCATGTAACTTAGATTTTGAATTATGACATGTGTTAATTCTTTCCTGTTCGATTTGGTCATCTAGTCGTTGATTACATGGTCAAGTTTTTTTTCATGACTTTAAAAATGTAAGAGATGTAAGAGAAATTGACACAAAAATAATATTTAAGATGCCTTCTTTTTCATAATTAAACTGTTGTTTAACTCTTCTTAAAAATATGAAAGAGTACTTAGTTTTTTTTTTACCTCTTATTGAAGCGGGTATCCTTTCTGTCGAAATTCTTAGATATGGTGATTAACAGGCATTGGCCAGTGTGCTACGGCAGTCTATTTCTACTCGCTTCAACGTCCTAAACATTGACTTAAAAATAATGTTGAAGATGCCTTCTTTTCATAATTAAATTGTTGTTTAACTCTTCTTAAAAACATGAAAGAGTACTTAGTTTTTTGTACCTCTTATTGAAGTGGGTATCCTTTCTGTCGAAATTCTTAGATGTGGTGATTAACAAGCATTTTCTGGTGTGCTATGACAGTCTGTTTCTGCTCACTTCCTTCTTTTTCGTAACCGGTGTGCTTCTGTTTGTGCAAATCAAGCGAGGTCTCACCATGCAAAGGATTTAGTTGCATGCAAACATGTTTCGTTCCGAACACATCCATGCTTGTACGCAGTACACACACGTCTCATCATGATGCTCCACTTGTCATTGTTAGAAAACCCTTGCTCGTGTATAATTAGATGTTTATCTACCTTTGAGCCAATTAATTGTTTGCATCTCCGGCATGGCTCCATAGGTAATAATAAAAATCTTCAATTATTGCACGGAAAGGATGCCTACGGCAAGCATGCCCGTATCTCTAGAAAGATTTTTTTATTTGATTCGATTAACGTGGGATTTTCTAGCAATTTTTCTGTTTTTAAGATTAACATGGGAATTTATAGTATTTTCTGATTAACGTGGGAGTTTCTAGGAGAACCCCCAATTAATTTATAAAATATTAGAGATGGGAATGTTGATTTAAATTTTAAAAATTTACATAAATCTCAAGACATATTTGACAGTGATAATTGTACATAGACCTTAATTAATTAATGTACACGTGGAAAAACCATTCTCCTTTTCCCTTCTGTTTTACTTCTACAACTTACTAGACCTGTTCATACATCAGGCTGGATCGGGCTCTGGATGGACCTAGAAAAGCCCGACCTTGGTGCCGAATCCCTTGTTTCTGGATTATCTCCTATGCCCCACACTAAAAAACCTAACTCGGCTAGTCGGCGAATCGTCGTCCCACATGCAGGCTAGCAAAACCGCTCTTTTCCTTCCCTCCCTGCAATCGCAAAAGAATATCGTATCGACGTAATCCAAAAAGCACAACCTTGACCATTTATTATAATATTATAAAAGTACATTTTAAGAGAAATCTAAACACAAGAGTTTTTATACATCCAATCTAAATATTAAAAAAATATCAATATTTACACGTATCTTAAAATGACATTCTTACGTGACTAAAGTGTATATCATCGTCCTCCTACAAGTCAGCATCTAATTGAAGTATAATCATTTTACGTCAGCATGCACTTCCGAAGAAGCTACTTATTCGGCATCCAAAAAGACAGAATTAAAGAAACCAATCGATCCGTGCAGTCTGAACAAGCCGGCGCGCCGGTCAGGAATACTTCCACATCTCACCGCTGCAACAACGGGACGAAGTTGTCGATCACCGTCGATTCTTTCTATGTTTCCCAGTCCTTCATGTCCATACCTGCTCGTCAGCTCGTCTTTGCATTCCACAGCTAGCTCCTTCCTGTTCACGATCTATCACAACAACAACTCAAAGATCAAGATGACGATCAGAAAAGGGTAAATGATTGTAAAATAAAAATTTCCTTACTAAAAATAGTCTAACCAATAATCTCACATCATCAAAGCAGAGCGGAGATAACGAAAAAACCGAAATCCTCAGCCAGGGGCCGGCACTACTGCAAATAGGCCCAGTAGTACCGAATAAACAGTAGCCCGACACTACTGGGATACTGTAGCTATAGGAAAATCAGCACTATAAATAGTAATTTCAGCATGAGTTCAAAATGAAAAATTAAGAAATTTTTTGATCGGCTGATCCAAACTCAATTAAACTTTGTGGACACCTTTCTATAGAAATTAGAAACTTATTCCAACCTTTAATCGGAAGAATCAACATCAAAGTTCCAACCTTTTCCAATTTTACAAAAGAGTGCACAAGAACGGGTTCAAAAATAGAAACTTGGCTCTTAGCTAGCTCGTGGATTCTTGATGATCAAAATGATATCTTAAATGGATTCCCACATGTTATAGCAAGTTAGAACACAAGACAAGAACACCCAAAACACGATCTTCCAAGAATCATTCTCTCAAGAACAAAAGATCGGGTTCTTGTAAGAAAAAACAAAATATTTGCCTAGATAATTTGGATATGGTCTGAAAAAGACTCATCCATCAATCATTCATTCTTGGTATAAGATCAACAAGTATTTAGAAGAAGGAGAGGCAAATCCAAATGTGCGAAAAGTAAATTGCAAGAATGTAAACTGCGAAATTTAAAGACATAATGTAAATGCGGAAAGTAAATTCAGAATTGAGAGGAAATTATATTTTTATTTCTGGAAGGAAGGTTTACAAAGCCTTACAAATAAGTGGGCAAAACTCAAAGGAGCACAAAAACCTTAAAACCTTCAAGAGGGGGAAGGCTATCCCTACCCCTCTATTTATACTACTCTTGAGTCACCCTCTACTCTTGGATGGGTTCCTTCTAACCTAAGAATCACCATTAAGGGCTAGAATTGATTTACTCACTCATACATGGGCTAACCTGAAACCCACAACGATAATGGGTTTTGTACACTTCTCAAAGCAAACTAACTAGACCCGCTACTTTATCACCTAGACTGCGATCCAATGTCCCTCCTTGATCCGAACAGCTCCTAGCTAGTGTCTCATCCATTTATTATCTTCTAGGTTCGCATTAACTCCATCTTTGATCATTTTTCGGTGATTCTCGACCGTCTAGACCTCCGACGCACCTCGCCTAGTTCCAATTATTCTTCGCCTCACCATGACCTAACATCGTCATTCTGCAACCATAAAAAATAAGGAAACATATCACATAGCAATGTCCAAATTGATATGCAATAAATCTCACGTAATTTCAAAATTCAAAATCAACATTCACTCAATAGATCGGCACTACCGTCCCAGCATGGTCGGTAGTGCTGCTCCCCTGAAGTCCCAGCGAATCCTCTCTCTAGAAAATAACTACCGCTCTCTAGACCGATAGTGTCGTCCCTTGGCCAGCAGTACCGCCACCCTGAGGATAGTAGTGCCACTCTTGGCAGGCACAAATCAAATTGCTTTGTTTTGAAAATACAATTCAAATCAAACTCAAATTCAAGCATCTCATGCTTAAACACAGTCAACAACTCATCACCAACAAAGTTAGAGCTCTACATAGTCTTTCAATCTTTCCCATTGATGAGTATATTGACAATTAAACACCCAAAAGGCATAAATTTGAGTAGCAGTACTTTTATTTCAAGGAAGAAAGTTTGTTCTAGGGGAGAAAAGAATTTCGGGTTGGGCCAGATTTGAGGGCATCTGGCCTCCTTATTTTTGGCATGTAGGGAGGGATTGTGAGCTGCTCTTTTACCTTTTCCCTAAGGCCAGCCTCAACCAGCCACTTCCTTTTTTTCTTATCGGCCAAGGCTAGGGGCCTGTTTTCCTCGTGTTCTTCTCCTAGACAACCAAGGTAGCCTCCTCCTCCTCCCTTGGCCGAAATTTGCAGGGGCTCCTCCCAGCTTGAAGCTCCAAGGAACTCCCTTCCCTGCAGTCCATCTTGGTGGTGGGGTGCCTCTCCTCCTTGGGCTGCACTCCTTCCCTCCTTCCCCTTTGTTTCCCCATGAGGGGTTTTGAGGTAAGACCCCCCAAGGTTTAGATTTAGATTTGGGTATTTCCTGATGTTTGGGGAGGTTCTCTAGCAGGTTTAGGTGCTTTAGGGGTTGGGAGATTTGGGGATTTTAGAGGGAAGAGCTGTTCTAGGCTTTGAGCCAGTTCTGTAATTTTCGAGCTGCTTTTAGGACTGCAATTTTGAGTCGTTTTGGGCAAGTTAGATGTGTCTCTTGCCTTGATATGCATGAAGAGAAAGTTGTAGAGGGGGTTCTTATGCTTCATTAGAGCTTGGGTTCACTCCATCTGGATAATCCAGTTGAAAGTTATACCACTTTTCGTAAAATCTGTTCAGAAATGATCCCAAATTACAGAGCTACTGTTCTATTTGATTTTTGTGCAAAGTTAAAGTACTTGTTGTTTAGTTGGGGTAAGGGAATATGTAGGTAAGGTTCTTGTGTGCAATTAGAGTCTGGGATCACTCAATTTGGATGAATGGTTAAAAAGTTATGCTCATTTGAAGTGCATGTTATTCTGAATCTACTCTGAAACTCTGAAGATTTGTGAGCTGAAACTTGATCTTAAGTTTAGAATTATTTAGAAGATGAACTAGGATTTACTATTGCCTGGAGAGTTGTAGGAAATTTTGTGTAGATTATGAAAATGTCATCGTTTACTCAATTCCATTCAGTATAGCAATTGTTATGAAGAAAATACCGCTTGTTGTCCTGTTTAGGCTGAAATTTGAGGCTGATTGTTAATCCATGATTTATAAGTAATTGGAGGCCGAATGAGTCTTTCCATTTGCCTGAAAAGTTTTAGGAAATTTTGTTTAGATCTCTAAACTTCCGGTGTTTGTTTGATTCCGACTTGTATAGCAATGGTTATGAAGGAAATACTGCTTGCTGTCCAGTTTGAACTGATTAGCCAAGGCTGATCTGTTCATTTCAAATCTGGTATTGATTGAAGCATGTCCTGAACTTTTTGCTTTGAGGACATTGTAGGTTATCCTCTTGTGGTCATTTAGAGCATAAGAACTCAATTTTTTGTTTAGCCAATTAAAAGTTATGCGAATTTTCGTGTTTGCTGTCCAAATCTTGTTCCTGCTAGCAGTAGTTGAGATATTGTTTTGTGGTCGGCTAGTAGAAGCCGAATTAAAGTACTAAAAATTATCGATGCCGAATGTTATGATTGCATGAAATTGAGATGGATGAATATGCATTGCAGGAGGTGTGGCTTCGCCCTCATGCCACTCCATCCCTTGTGGGAATTGAGGCAAGTACATCGAGCCGTGAGGATGTTTTCTGTGATTAAACGAGTTTCTTGTTACATGCGTTCTTTGCTAACGTGTCTGGTTTATTGCAATTGTGAGTTTTGCTAATACTCTCTCTCCTGGGTTGATGAGAAAGACACTCGAATGGGTGCGATCGTACGGTAAGGTTTATGCACGGTGAGTAGCTCTCCTTGTTGAGACGGTGGCAATGGGAAATGGGGGTTTGTTGAATATTTGGATTTCGTACTTGTGGCGAGTATGTGTGATGCATTCTGTATATGGGTTTTGATATCGCATTTTTGGCATGCATGTGCATGAGCCAAGTCAACAGAGGGTCATATGACTAATCCGGAGTGCCGTGGGCCAGGTCGGTGAGAAAGCCATATGACCATGACTTGGGTTATTAAGTCCTATGGGAATAGGCCCTCCACGGGAGTGGAGCAGTTAGACCCCGTATGAAATAAGACGGGGTGAGAAGGTGTGCCATCGACGGGTGGGCACCTAGCTATACCGGTATAAGCGTGCAAGGGTGCATAATGAGCATAATGAGCATAAAGGCATATTGCATCGCATACTATGATCAATGTTGTTTTATGGTTAAAGTAAAGAAAGGTTGAGTCGTGGACTCAACTAAAGTTGAGAATTGAAATGGAATGGTTGTGTGGTTAAGTTCCTTTCACTTAATGTGGTTTTGTGGTTAAGCCGCTTTCACCTTGTATACTTGTTGAATTTTATCTAATGAAGATTCTCAAGTTATTGCCGGATTGTGGTAAATATGGTATTGTCAAGTTACTGTCTGAAATGAGTCTAATGGTGTTATTGTCAAATTATGGCCTTTACTTGTTCAATTGAGATAATTTTGTTCTCGTTGTACTTTGCTGAATTTAAAAACTCACGCTTGTTGTTGTTTGTTGTTTTAGGTGCTAGGAGTTCATCTCCAGGGTCGGGGCTTAGCAGCACTTCACCCTCACCTTCATGCCATGTGGATTAATAGCTTGAAAAAATGTCTCGTGTTTATATCTACTGTAGGATCATTGTGATAATATCGTTGTGGTTGTGTAATCGTTGCTAACTTTATACCTGCAAGAATTTTACTTTTGGTTGTCTAGATAGTTATGTTTATGATTGTTGTTTTAGATATCTTGTTTATCTACTGAGTGGATGACCTCTTTTCTAGAGAGGTCATGCCGAAATTTTGTTGTTTTTTTTGTTAAGTCTTGGTAGCATCTTGGGTTTGTTGGAAGCCGGGGTGTTACATTTGAGTTTGAAAGAGAGAGAGGAAGAAAGCAATTTGAATGCAAAGCGAAACTTGGTCCAAAAGGAAAGAAATAAGATCATGACTAAGTTGGTTTGAATGATTTTTAGAGCAAAACAAAAGAAAGAGAAAATTTTCTGCATAGGCTCTAAAATCTAATGAAAACTCAGAAAAAGCTCAAGTATGCTTATGATCCTAAGAATTAGCAAGTTTTTACTATGATCATAAGAACCAAGATGCATTCACCTTTTTATCTTTAAATGATGCCTTTTCTATAATTTCTCCTCCTTTTGGCAATATAGGCATCAAGGTGGCATTGTGTTTCCTTTTACACGTGTATGCATGAAATGCATCCTAAAAGAGCTTTGAAAATTATCCAGGTGACCATATATACAAAGTATAACACCAAGCTACTCAAGTTTAGATTAGGCTAAATTAAGACATTCAAGTGCAAATGTCAATTTTGCTTAGCAAGCATAAATAAAACTGTCATTTTTTGCATGATTTAACAATTGCAACACTTAGCATAGTTTCTAAACTAGAAGCAAAGCCATACAATGGATCAAATGAAAAACCTAGAGTTCAACCTACTCAACACATTGGGAAAGCTAGAACTGCATACAAGGTCCTTCGGGCTCAATTATCTTCAATGCAAATTTTTATTTAAGATTTCAAATGACATAGTGGGGTACAAATGTGTAACATTATTTGCATTCTTTACCCACTTATATTTTTTTATTTGTATTTTTTAAGTGATTAACTCATGCCATTAAAAGTTCAAGCTCCATTAATTTAGCTTTGGTGTTAATGACAAATCTAATATTGAGACTAACTCTTTTGATAATCATAATATTGATTAATCTCAATTGTTAATTAATGACAAATCTTTTTATGAGACTAACTATTTTGTTGAGCTTAACTCTTATTAGTCTCTTTTAGATGAAAAAGTTGGAAATATCAAATGTATGCATTCGAGTTCATATTATCATATGTTGTTGCATTCCTTTGATATAATATTCATGATCATATTGAATATAAGACTAACTCTTTTATTGAGTATATCTTTGATTAGTCTCATCTTATTGAAAAATGGAAAACTCAAGGTATGCATTTGTTTCATTTTATGATATCTTAATGCATATTTTGGATTCAAATTAAAGGATGAACTCTACTATTATTTAGACCTCAAGATATGCATTAATATTTTTAATTCCATATGCACATGAATGCACACATTTTGGGGGAGTTCTTACTTTACTTTGATGTTTCAATAGTATTGATCTAATTTATCTTTCTATATCAAGGATCATTACTTTGAAACAACCCCTTGAATATATTTAACTTGTGTAGTTGTAGTATACTCATGGTAATATAGGATAAACTCCAAAGCAATTAAAAATTGAATATGTGCATATTGATTCAAGTTCAATTATTTGTATGCACACATTTAATGGAGTTTATTTTATAATTAATAGTTTTAAGAGTATTGATCCATTTCCACTACTCCATATAAATTGGATCATTACTTTTAGATTCCATCGAATTGAGTATATGAAACTTGTGTAGTAAATATATAATCATGACAACATAAATTCAATTTAAATTGTGTTCGGTTGCCATTCAATTAACTAAAAACTAATCACGTGTTGATGGTTCACTTTATTAATCCTAAGGCAATCGAAAGTTCTTGAGTATATGAAACATTAGTTGCATTAGTATATTCAAGACACAATTAATCTTCCAATCAATTGTCTTTAGGTTATGGTCAATCATCAAAGGAAAATATCAAAAGATCTTATAAGTATCCATTATATGTTAATGGAGTGCATTGATGATTGAGAGAACCATGTGTTTTGGACTAACACTTTCAATGAGTTTGAAATAGGTTAAGTCCAATGTTGATATGGATAAACGGGATAATTAAGTACGTCATCATGTATTGATGAGCATCAAAAGGGGATCCCGAAGCTACGACAAGGGGAGTTCATCATATGTTGATGAACAAGATGAAGATCCCTACTTGGAGAGAAGATGATCGGTCATCATGAAAGTTCCAAGTGGTTGTGAAAGACAAAGGTAAAACTAGCTAGAGCTAATGATGTGTTCCTAATCTTTTACCGGTCTCGGTGTTTGGATGGGAGACCGAATTACTAGTATAGGTTGCCGTACTATTAAGAGGGGTCGAGTCTTATAGCTTGAGCTTCATCATGTGTTGATGAACTCAATCTATTTCATTCTAGCTCACTCTCTTGATTGGATTTTGCATGAGCTAAGCATTCGCATGTGTTGCAAAGTAGAGAGCTCATGCTTACTTCTTATTGAATCTTAATCGATTTGGTTTTTACATAGAACTAAGGATTTGCATGTGTTGCAAAAGGGAGATAGCTCATGTAATTTGGTTTATGTGGTTTTTGCATGGAGCTAAGTTATTACATGTGTTGCAAAAGGTGAGAGCTCATGTATTAGTGTTTTAGCTTGTGGTTTGATCATATGTTGATCATCATAAGGCTAAGTAAAGTTTATGATTTGTGTTTGCAAATGTATTTTTGCAAAATATTGATTTGTTATTTATAAATGTGTTTTGTAAATAAGTTAGAGGTTATGATTTCGATCTTAGAGTATGTGTTGGCATTTACAAATGTCTTTTACAAAGTGTCGGGATCATATGTTGATCCTTACATGGCTAAAGAATTGATCTCATAGGTTCTTAGTCTATTTACATATGTGTTTTATAAATTATTTTGATCATGAGTTCATCATCAAATGGCTTAAGATTTGATCTTATTGACTCTTGCTAACTTATAGTCACGCTCTTAATCAAGTCTATTTGAGGGATTTTGAGAAAATCAGATTTTAGACTTGAGTGACTACATTGGAGTTTTTGTTTTTGTGATATCTAAAAAATATGTATGTTTGCTTAAATCTTAGAAAAGGATGGAAATTATAACTCTCTTGATAAGGTTTGCATAGAGTCCAAGATCACCTAAATCGGAGTTCAAAGTAAAAAATTATGAGTGTTTTAGTAGCTGAAACAGTGGTAGCACTGCCCCTAGATGGGCGGTAGCATCGCCCAGGGCAGTACTACTGCCCCAGAGGCAGTGTAAAAATTCTAGAGAAGTGTTTTTGAATTGAAATGGCTAGAGCTACCGGTCCTTGATGGGTGGTAGCACCAGAGGTACTGTAGCAAGAACTAGTTTTGGTGTATTTAATACACAAAAGCGACTGCTGAGCCTTAGGCTGGTGCTACAGATCCTAGATGGATCCAGGTTTTGCCGATTTTGGGCATTTTGCTCTCAACTACTAGTTTTCTTGAGGGGTTATAAAAGGGGCCGAACTAGGAGAGTTTTGCTACTGCTCTAGCACTCATTTGAGGTATTCTTGTGAGAGCAAAACCCCAAGAGCTCATAGAGCCATATTTGAGTAATTTGAGAATAAATTGATTTAGAGTTTCTTGTGTAGAATCTCTTTGGAATTGATTTGCTTTCTCTTGATGTAACGTGAGCCTCTCCTCTACATTGTGCATGTGTTGCACTTTGTGAGCAATGAGAGAAGTCTTTAGTTGCATGTGTTGCATCTAGAGAAGGATTGAGCATCTTTGTGCATGTGTTGCACTTGGTGAGGATCAAACAAGAGGCTTGACCTATTACTCTTGGTGTTTACTGACACCTAGGCGATGTGGAGGCGTCGTGCACGGTGACCTTTTGAAGGAGATTATGGGAAGGTCCAACAAAGTTGTGAAGGTCAGAGCTCACCTATCCGAAGGGGAAAAGAGATACCACTAGTGGAATCGAGGCGGGTGCTCAATTCGTGGAGTCAGTCTAAAGTGGTTTGGGTTTGCCTCAACGTAGATTAGAGGAGACCGGTAAGTCTCTGAACACCACGGTAAAATATCGGTGTGTCTCTTGTGATTTGCATTCTATTTTTTATTTATACTCAAGCAATTTATATTTATAGAATTGATGGTTTGATTGCTTGTATTTAGGATTGCAAATTATTGTTAGAGATATAAATAATTAGTGCACTTAGTGAGCTTAGTTTCCTTAAGCTTTAATTGTCAAAACCTTAGTTTATCGTTTTCGCATCTATTATCATTTAGGTTTTGATATAAAGGTACTTAGGCGAGATTTTAATTAATCATAAAAGAAATTTTTATAGCCGCCTATTCATCCCCCTCTAGTCAGCATCCTCAATCTTACAGCCATAGTTGACCATCTCAAGAGGAGCTCTTAAGAGGATGGTCATGGTCATACATGATACATTCCAAGTTCATCCCAAGTACAATGGAAAGAAGTCTTGTGAATGTAAGGTGTTGAGATCAATTTGCATAAAAAATATCATTTTTTTGTTTTCATTTTAGCACATAGATTTATGATCATATGAAGGACTCGAGTATAGATCTACCTAGCTTCACCCAAGTTGCTATAGAGACTCTAGTAGAAATCCAAAATTTCACGAATAATGGTATATGCACCTAGAGAAGAAACATAACAAGTAAAAACAACTTGTTTCATCAAGTTTTCTTTTAAAACTTTAATTTTTAGATTTTAACAAGCTTAGCAAGATGAATCAAAATGAACTTGGATATATCTAAGCTAGCATTTTTTAGAAAAGTAGCAAGGTGCATAGCATGAATAATAGCTCATTTGCATAATAGACAAAACTCATAAGACAAAAATGAAGTCTATATGCAATGCATGAAGTAGATTCTCAAACTCTCTCTAAACAAGTGAATCAATTTTAAGTACAAATGTGGTTCAAGTTGAGTTATTAGCAAAATTAAACTCAAGGAAGGTCTAAATGAACTCAATCAAAACCAGAAACACAGAATGAGAAGAAGTTGAGAAACTGCAAACTGGATGGCTATAGAGCATAAAAAATGTAATAGGGAATACTATGGCTCAGACTCGCTCTTATCTTCCCCAATGAGTGACATAGGGAAGCTGCCTCTAGATCCCAAGCTAAAGAGTGCACATAGACCCTGTCTACCCCGGGGGCCCAACACTTGCTAGAATTATAAGACTGTGAGGAAACTAAACCTATAGAGAAGAGATGATAGATAATTGTACATGATAGCAACTTATAGCATGAACCTCTCATCTTATGCTAATATCATCTAGAAAAATTGAGGAATCTTTTGATCGACTGATCTAAACTCAATGAAACTTTGTGGACACCTTCCTATCAAAGTCAGAAACCTATTCCAACCTTCGATTGCAAGAATCAGTGTAAAAGTTCTAACCTTTTTAATTTTACGGAAGAGTGCATAAGAATGGGTTCAAAAACAAAAGCTTGGCCCTTAGCTAGCTCATAGGTTTATAATGATAAAGATGATCCTAAATGGATTCTCACATGTCATAGCAAGCTAGAATACAAGACAAGTACACCAAAAACCCGATCTTCCAAGAATCATTCTCTCAAGAACAAAAGATCGATTTCTTGCAAGAAAGAGCAAAAGATTTGCCAAGATGATTGGGATATGGTTTGAAGAAGACTCATCCATCAGCATTTAGAAGGAGGGAAGGTAAATCCAAATGTCCAAAAAGTAAATTACAAGAATGTAAATTGTGGAATTTAAAGATATAATGTAAATGTAGAAAGTAAATTTAGAATTGTGAGGAAATTAGATTTTCATTTCTGGAAGGGAAGTTTATAAAGCCTCACAAACAAGTGGACAAAACTCAAAGGAGCACAAAAACCTCAAAACCTTTGACTAAGGGAAGGTTACCCCTACCCATCTTTTTATACTACTCTTGAGTCACCCTTTACCCTTGGATGAGTTCTTTCTACCGTAAGGATCACTATCAAGGGTTAGGATTGACTAACTCACTTATGCATGGCTAACCTAAAACCCATAACCATAATGAGTTTTGTATGGTTCTTAGAGCAAACTAACTAGACCCGCTACTCTATTACCTAGATCGCGATCCAACGACCCTCCTTAATCCGAGCAGCTCCTAACTAGCATCTCATCCATTCCTTGTCTTATAGATTCGTAGCGACTCCATCTTTGATCATCTTCTAATGATCCTCGACCGTTTGGACTTTTGACGCACCTCACCTAATTCCGATCATCATTCGCCTCACCATGACCTAGCACCGTCATCTTGCAACCATCAAAAATAAGGAAACACATCACATAGCAATGTCCAAATTGATATGCAATAAATCTCATGTAATTTCAAAATTCAAACTAAACATTTGCTCAATAGGTCGGCACTACCGCCCCAGCATGTCTGGTAGTGCCGCTCCCCTAAAGCCCTAGTGAATCCCCTCTTTGAAAAATAGCTACCACTCCCCAGGCCAGTAGTGCCTCCCCTGGCCGGCAGTACCACCCTCCTGAGATCGGTAGTGCTGCTCCTGGCAGACATAACTTAAATTGCTTCATTTTGAAAATCCAATTCAAATCAAACTCAAACCCAAGCACCTCCCGCTTAAATACAGTTAATGTGAGATCATGTGATGAAAAATTGGTTGAATGGTGAAATTGGCATTGTAAAGTGACTTTGATTATAGCATGTGTGGTGCTTGTGCATGTGCCATGTTGAGATAATTGTTATGCTTGGTGATAGCATGATGGATTCTCGCTTGATGCAATGCACTCGTGTGAGTGGTTGCATGGATTGACTTTGAGTCAAGTCGTGGACTTGTGCTCGTGCACGCTTTCGTGTTTATTCATGTGCGAGTGTTGCTCGAGGGCGAACGTGGTCGATGACGGGACCGGAACTAGGTTCATGGAGGAACTGAGGTTCGGGACTAGGTTCAGGGAGGAATCGAGGTCTTGGTGGTCAAGGATGTCATGCGAGATGTTCGGGCTAGAGAACATGCACATGGAGGCTGGTTAGTCACGTAATTACAGCAGGTGGGCTGTACATACGTGTAAGAGTTGTTTTTGGCCACGTTGGGTCAAGTTAAGATGTATACATACTCTTTCCATGTTGGAAGAGGAGTTGTATTCTATCTCGTTTGGATTGCTCTTTATAAATAAGGGGAGGTGTCCCCTGTTTATTTAAGAGCGTTCAGGTTTGAGAGTTTGTACTCTTGTGTTGGAGTACTTTAGACAATGAAATAAAAATCAATCTTCCAGAGAGCTTCTTCTTGCGGTTGTGATTTGCTCTTGGCTTCGACATAGTTGATCAATCGCTTGAAGTTTTGTTCATCGTAGCAGTCACGAAGTTCATCACGGAGTTCGGTTCTTTGCAAAGGCATCATCTTGCAAAGGTAATATCTTTTGATCCGTAGATCCGATCGGATTGATTCTTATTGGGTTTGATTCGTACTTGAATCTAGTTTCTACAGTTAAAATTTCACTGCAATCCAATGGTTAGATCTTCTGTAATTTGTGGTCGCCCAGATTGATGTCCTGCTCGCCTGACTGCTCGCGTGGTCGCCCAGATTTGGTCATCTTGCGAAGGACATAACTTTATATCCGTAGATCCGATTGACCTGATTCTTTTTGTGTTAGCTGCATAATTGAGTCTAGTTTCTATAGTTAAAATTTCACGTCAATCCAACTGCTGGATCTTCGGGAATTTCGATTTTAGTGGTTATATATTGGTCTGCTCGCCCAGACTGTGTGCGTGGTCGCCCAACTGTTCACGTGGTCGCCCAACCTGCTCGCCCAAGTGCCAAACTACTCGCCCAAGTGCCCAACCTGCTCGCCCAAGTGTCCTACTGCTCGCCCAGGTGCCCAACCTGCTCGCCCAAGTGTTTTTCTGGTCGCCCAAGTGCCCTACCTGCTCGCCCAAGTATCCTACTGGTCGCCCAGGTGCCCAAACTGGTCGCCCAAGTGCTCTACTGGTCGCTCAGACTTCTAAACTGGTCTCTCAACTTCGTGAATTAGTCTTCAAGCAATTTGAGTTTGAATTGAGGTGTTTCAAAAAGTTTAAGAATAAGATTTTAGCTTCCGCGTAATCATTCACCCCCCTCTGATTGACGCCATCCGATCTTACAAGTGGTATCAGAGCGAGGTTGAGGTATGGCATCAGATAATTATGTTAATCGTCCTCCTATGCTTAATGATTCAAAATTTTCTTACTGGAAAAGTCGCATGCAATCTTATATTGAAGCTCAAGGTTATGATGTTTGGCGCAAAGTCTCTACTGCATATGATGTTCCTGATATAGTCACCAATGATAATAAAGCAGACGTTGATTTAAATGCTAAAGCTAAAAACTTGATTTTTCAAGGAATCTCTGAAAAAGAATTTGATCGAGTTTCTCATTTACGTTCTGCACATTCAGTTTGGAAGACATTATGTGACTATCATGAAGGTTCAACTAAGATTAAGAAAGTGCGCAAAAATATTTACCAAAAGGACTTTTCTGATTTTGTTATGAGAGCAGGTGAATCAATTGATGATCTTTACTCTCGATTTGAGAAAATCTTGTGTAATTTGCGTGGTGTTGGAGTTAACAATCCAGTAGAGGAAAATGCTAGTAAGATTTTGAGATCTCTGACTCCTGAATGGCGCATGTTTGTTACTGCAATCAATCAAACTGTTGATTTGGATACGTTGACCATGGATGATCTGTATTCTAGGTTGAAAACTTATGAGATGGATTCTTTATCACCTAGAGCTGATAAAACCTCTACACATGCACTTGTTGCTAACCCCAGCACATCTTCTGGATTACCATCTTCTGTCTTCTTGTCTGCATTAGCTTCTTTTTCAGATGAACAGTTTAAGATGCTCCCTGAAGAAGATCTTGTGCTCATTTCTTCACGCGCTGTCAAAGCACTCAACAATGTGAGGATGAGGAGGCGCGGAGGCACTACTTCAGGGCCTTTCAACTGCTTTGAGTGTGATCTTCCCGGGCATATCAAAGCAAATTGTCCCAAGTTGAAAAAGAAGGAAGAAAGAGAACCAGCACAACGCAGCTCAAGACGTACTACTCCTAGGCGTTCCAATTTTCGAAAAGTCGCTAAGAAAGTCTTAGCTGTCTTGGAGGAGTGTGATCTTAGTGATGTGGACTTTGAGAATGACAATGAGCCACGGGACAAGAAGGAAGATACTGATGATGACTTCACTGGCATGTGCTTCATGGCTAAAAGGGATAGTGACAGTGATTCTGATTTTGATGAGGTAGGACATTCTTATGATGAACTTGAGTATGCTATGGTTAAATTAGCTTTTGAACTTAAAAAATCTAAGAAGGCTCTTAAAGAAAAAGATCTAGAAATTGATAGTTCTAATTCTGAAATTGCAAGGCTTAGGTCTTTGATTCCTGATGATGATGCCTGTAAGTCATGTGAATTAATTCACAATGAGCTTGTTTCACTTAGGAAAGAACATGCTTCTCTGTTAAAACAAGATAGGGAAAATGAGAAACAAATGAAAAATGCTAGCTGTTCAACCATTGATCTACATGATTCAGCTTCCTGTTCAAAATGCTCCATACTGGAATTGAAGTTGCATGATGCAAATGCTAGAGTTTCTCAAATGACAGATGCATTGCTCACTCATGAAGTTCTTTCCTGCTCAAAATGTCGAAAACAGAAAGGAATAGTGGACGTTCCCTGTAACAATTGTTTAACTCTGTCTAGAAAGGTTGATTACTTGGAAAAATCGTTAGAACGTTTCACTAAAGGAAAGAAAAACCTAAGCATGATTTTGGATCAATCAAAAGTCAGTACTTATAACAAAGGTTTAGGTTTTGATTCTTATGCTCATCATAAAACACATGTTCCCACTGTTGTCAAAGTTCTTGAAAATGGAAAGTTTGAAATTGCAAATAAGCCTAAGAAAACTGTCTTTAAATCTGCTGAAATTTTATCTTCTACTGTGATGAATGCAAATGTTGCTTCTACTTCTAAAGTTAAACATTCTGTTAAGTACACTTGCACTCATTGTGGTAGAGATGGACATCTAGTAGATTTTTGCTTTAGGCTAGCCAAACAACAGAAGCAAGAAAAAGCTAAGGCTAGGTCTAATTTCAGACAGGCATGCTTTACTCCTCATTATGTGCCTAAGGTGATGCGAACATCTTTTGTTGAAAGAAACACGGGAAAGAGCAAATATGATTTTGTGAACAAACGTACTCGTGTTGTGCCTAGGGTGATGCAAACACCTCTTGTTACAAGAAACACGGGAAAGGGCAAATCTGATTTTGTGAACAGGCATACTCGTGTTGTGCCTACTCGTCGTGTGTCTCAGTACTGGATTCCTAAATGCTTTATTTCTAACCCCAGTACCGAGGCCTCGACATCTTATTGTGCTATGTAGGTTTTCCAGAAGTGGGTTGGAGAACATAAGCTTAGTGGATCTTGGTCTTTTGCGAGATGGGATCAAGACTTGGATAGTTCTCATCCTTGAGATGGTTTTCAAGAGGCATGTGCAATAATTCTTCATCTACTTTGTGAAGCTATTTTTTTACACTCATATCTTTTACACTCACAGATATCTAATTGTGACATTAGATGAGATGTTTGTTTATATGCTCATATGTATCCTCTGGCATGTTCAATAATGTTATATCTTATATCATGCCTTTCATGCTCAGAACTTATTTGTCATGATTCATGCTTATGCTTAACTGAACATATCATGATAACTCAAGCACATGTATATCATCATCTCCTCTCTGTTGATATTATTGGTTATCCATTTGAGGGGGAGTTAATGTTTTTTGGTGAAAGTTTCTTTTGGAAGCTTTTGGGGAGGTTTGTTCTTTCAGCCTTTTGTTTTCAATTTAATCCCTTCAAGTGATATTCTGTAGAAAGTTTTTTTTAAGATGCTTGTTTTGAGGGGGAGTTTTATGCCAAGTCTGTTACTTAATGAGCTTACTTTATCATATTTCTTTATATATTATGTAATGAGCTTATATATGATAATCTAAATTGTTTTACTTGAACTAAAAGTGACATTGCGGAATTCCTTGGTTTGACAGTCTATAGCTAATACCTTGTGATATCTTGCTTCTATAGGCTTGATAATGAATCGTCTTAACAAATTTGGGCTATGAAGCATGTGTATTTTCAGCTTTACTCTTTCATAGACCATTTAATTACTTTGCATGTTTACAATAAAAGAAAAGGGAATAAAAAAAAGGGAGCTCAAATTTGCAAGAAGCTTGTCAAAATTATCAAAATAAGCAAAAGCTTCGAGATGTATGCTTCAAGCATGCTATTCCCTAAAAGATAAGATGTATGCTACAAGCATGCCATTCCCTAAAAGATAAGATGTATGCTTCAAGCATGCCATTCATTGAAAATAAAAGAAGTATGCTTCAAGCATACCACATGCAGTTTACTGTTATCAAGATTAAATTGGTCTACTAGATTGGAGTTGAAACTACTTGCTTGCCCTGAGTTGTTAGTTGCTTCATTTTTTGGCCTAGTGTTTTCTGTCAAGATTTTGCTTAGTACTTGGCTATAGTTGATTAAATTGAGGTTGAGATGCATGTCACTCCCTAACTTGTTAAATAATATTAAGTTCATGTATTATGCTTATTATGTGATATATAAGGTTATATGATCAAGGAAGCTCATTGGTTCTTGTCTTGGCACTCATTTGTTTTTCCTTGCTGAAATCATTGTCAAAGGGGGAGAAGAAAGCTTACATTCAGGGGGAGAAGTAAAATGTTTTATTGTCAAAAGGGAGAAATTTTGGAGTTCACACACAATTTGGTTTCCTTTTAGGGGGAGATTTTTCACTTGGCTTTTTGATCACTTTGCTTTCTGTTTTAAAATAAAATTTCTTAAAATCTTTTCTTGTGAGGTTAATGCCAATGTTCAGGTCCAAATGGTGTTGCCAATGTTTTCATCAAGGGGGAGATTGTGAGATCATGTGATGAAAAATTGGTTGAATGGTGAAATTGGCATTGTAAAGTGACTTTGATTATAGCATGTGTGGTGCTTGTGCATGTGCCATGTTGAGATAATTGTTATGCTGGTGATAGCATGATGGATTCTGCTTGATGCAATGCACTCGTGTGAGTGGTTGCATGGATTGACTTTGAGTCAAGTCGTGGACTTGTGCTCGTGCACGGTTTCTGTGTTTATTCATGTGCAGGTGTTGCTCGAGGGCGAACATGGTCGATGACGGGACCGGAACTAGGTTCATGGAGGAACTGAGGTTCTGTCGGGACCTGAATTTGCAAATCCGGACCCTCGTGTTTCAAAGACTAGTCCAGATCACGCTAGTGCACACAGCCAACATCGGTACATATCACGCATATATCCAACGAAATAATAAGTACTTTAATTAAATACTCAAACTAGTTGATTGACCTTATGGTCAAGTTACAAAGATACGCCTGCAGGCTAAGACTTATTAAAATATTCAAATGCAATGAAATAAAATAAACTCGTGGCGCCAACCAATTTGCCACAGTAATCGACGGGCTCGCTCCCTAGTTCGTCGGCTCCTCCGATACTCCTCCTCCCGAGCAGGGTTGCTTCTTCTTCAACTGAAGTTGTGTTGTTGTGGGTGAGTACTTTGAGCACTCAAAGAAGTCATGCATGAATGCAATTCTAATATTCTACGTGCATGGCTTAGTACAAAGGATAGGCTATGGTTTATGTGCAAGACAAAGATTCAAGAATAACAAGAATAATTTGCAAAGCAAGAAACAAGAATAAGAATAGTAGCTTTCACAATATTTCAATTGTAAATCACATTTCCATCCTATGTCAAGTTCCTCATTACCAACCCAAGCATTTTCCATAAACAATTCATTTTCATGAAAATCTAACCCTTGACCAGTAATCATGAAGCGATGCTCATTACCGTGAGCACGGCTATTCAATAGGTTGTACACTCTGCAGAGGTTATACATTTTACCCACAAGATACAATCAAATACCACCAAGGCAAATAACCGTAACGAAGCCTTTCCAAAGTTCCATCTAAACTCAAGATTGCCGCTAAGGTTTCAACACCGAGGGATGGTTACCACACCTGTGGCCCCTCTTGCGCCATGTGAGTTCTCATTCCGCTTCTCCGGCCTCACACCACCACGACAAGTACCAAAGAATAGATTTCCCGGTTTACTCAAATAAGCCCGTCCCATTACGGAGCTTGTGGCTGTATGAGAGACTCAGTTCAAATGCTCGCAAGGTTAAGTCCTTAGTTGACCGAGGCAAGACTAACCAAGTGTGATCTCAATTATCCAAAACCAATAAAACCAAATCGACCGCCCAGCTTGCCACTCTTGGCCCACCGAAACAATCTTGCCATTTGCCCCGCCTAAATCATTTTCCCACCCCGGTTCTTTACCATTGCACCACGTGCCATCATCAACTCAATAACACATGTCTCATTCACAAAGCATGTTCAATATCTCATTAACTCAGTATTCACTTTGGTATTCCAAAACCATGAAATGTCCACGTGGCGGTGGCTAAGCATACTACTTCGGTCTACTCAACCCAAAGTTGGCAAATTATAAAAGTCCAACTATTAATCCATATCCTAGGGTGACAAAAGATTCATGGCCTACAATTATATATGACAAGGTGGCATACAACAACTTAGGCATTTAACTAATCCCAAAACTTATTCAAAATCATTTCTATCAAATTAGCATGCAATAGTTTAAATCAAAATAATTTGCTCTAGTAGGTTCAACATGATCAAACACAACTTGCCTTCAAAAAGTACTGATTCTGGCTCCTGAGCTTGCTCTCGGTCGAACCTCTCCTCGAAACCTTCGCACTTCAACGCCTCACGCATAGAACGTAAACACAAACAATAAAATAAATAAACAGTGGGCAAACAGTGCTCAAAAATTCAATTAAAATTCATAAACAGAAAGATCACAATTTTACAAATTTATAGAAATTGGAATCACTCAAATCGGAGTTAAAACGCAAAAGTTATAAGCATTTGAAGTTTCAAAATATATTTAAAATCAATATACCGAATTAAATAAATATTTTCTTTTTCGGAAAATCAATTATTGCGTCATCTGTGACACGTGTCGACACCAGAGAGTGACACGTGGCCTTGCTGACGTCAGCCCTGACCGGCTCCCGTGCTGACGTCATCATGACGTCATCGTGACGTCAGCACGACTCGGTCAACTCACTGACAGGTGGGACCCATCGTGACGTCAGCATGACGTCAGCGGTGACGTCACACACACGGTGCGTGCGGCTGACGGGTGGGCCCGTGCTGTCAGCGTCTCATGCGCACAGTGCTCGTGCGACTGACATGCGGGCCTGCCTTGTCAGCGACTCATGCGCGAGCGTGAACGGGCGAGATCGACATGTGGGTCCGCTTTGTCGTCCACGCGCACGCGATCGCGTGTGGCACGACGGTGGCCCTCGGATTTGCATCTAACGGTGGAGATTAGAAGATGGGCTTTACTGTTTTGGGGCGACGTGGCGGGATCTGAATCGCCGATTGAGATCGGACGGCCGACGGTTTCGGGCGACGGCGATGGTGCGGCGGCGCTGGCTTGACCGGAGACGAAGACGACGACGTGCGGCGCGGCGTTTCCGTGGTCCTCCGGCGACGTGCGGTAACGCTCCCGGTGCGGCGCGACGAGATGAGTCCGATGGTGGCGCGGGCGACGGCGGAGAATCACCGGCGGCGACGAACCGACGCGAAGAAGTGCGGCGGACGGCTTCGGGACTTCGGCGAGGTCGTGCGGCGAGGCGGCGGCGTCTCAGGCGGCGTGCGGCGTACGGCTGGGTGCGGCGCAAACCGAGGAACACGGGAGGGGTGGCGGCGCATTAAATAGGGGCTCTTGGCGTCCGTGCCGTTGCGAAATTCGCGGAGGAGTCCGTGGCGGCGGCGTAGTCCGGTGGGGAATAGGGTTGGGTGACGTGGCGCATCGTGAGCCGTCGGATGAAGATCGAACGGCCACGGCGCTAGGGTTTTCCGAAACGGGCCGCACAAAGATTCGCCCAACACTATTCATCCGGATTTTTATTTCTTTTTCGATTAAAAATATTTCCCAAAAATAAGATAATTTGTTTGGGGCATTAAAAATATCGAAAAAATTTCGAAAAATTCTCATAAATATTTTAAGACATTTGTGACTCAAATAAAATATTTTCAGCAAAACTTTATCTTAACTTTTCCATTATTTAATTAATTTGCTAAATGGTTTAATTCAAATAAATTCAAATAAATCCAAATAAATTCCAAAAATTCCCAAAAATTCAAAATACCAATTTAATGCAAGAAAAGCAAAAATTGGGGTGTTACAAACCTCCCCCCCTTAACGGAATCTCGACCCCGAGATTCGTATCGACTAAGGAATAGGTTGGGAATTCACCTTCAGTCTTCTTCACGCTCCCAAAGTTGCTTCGCTCTCGGAATGGTTACTCCAATCGAACTCTGCAGAAACGGGTCGATTTATTTCGCTTTCGATCCCTAGTATCCAAGATCTTCACCGGGTACTCTTTATAAGTCAAATCCTCCCGCAGATCGACCGACTCTAACGACATTCTGCTTCTTCGGCACTCGGAGGCATTTCTTTAATTGTGACACATGGAACACATCATGCACTCGCTAATGATCATGGTAACTCCAACCGACACGCTACTTCACCTCTACGACTTAGGATCTTGAACGGACCAACATATCTTGGTGCTAACTTCCTTTAGTGTGGAACCTCTTAACTCCTCTCGAGTGGTGTAACTCGAGATACACAAAATCTTCAGCTCAAAGCTTAAATCCTCGCGGCGATTATCTCGTAACTCTTCTCGTCTTGATTGTGCTATTTTCAACCTTTCCCGATCACAGCTATCCGCTCTTCGCTTCTCGGAGAATATCCGCCCAAACATATGGCGTTCTCCGCCTCATTCCAATTCAACGGCGTTAAGCGAGGTCTTCCATATAGCGCTTCAAATGGTGACATCTGCAGACTTGCTCGGTAGTCATTATTATAGCTAAACTTCGGCATATGGCAAACACTTATCCCACGGTTGTATAAACCAATGCACATGCCCTCAACATGTCTTCCAGTATCTGGTTAACTCTTTCCGTTTGCCCATCTGTCTGTGGGTGATATGCAGTACTGAAGTTCAGACGGGTCCCTAGGGCCTCATGCAGCTTATCCCAAAATCTTGAGGTAAACTGAGTACCTCTGTCCGATACAATTTTCTTCTAACTCCATGCATACACAATTCTTGACATATACAAATCTGCTAAGCGGTCCCCGAGTAGGTAGTTTTCACCGTATGAAGTGGGCGACCTTGGTCAACCGGTCCACTATAACCCATATGGAGTCATACCGTCGGGTCCTCAGAGACCAAGAATGAAGTCCATTCCGATTTCCTCCCATTTCCACTCAGGTATCTTCAGTGGCTGTAGCAACCCTGCTGGCCTTTGATGCATTGCTTTGACTCTTTGACATATGTCGCACAACGCAACATGCTCTGCAACTTCACGCTTCATGCTTGGCCACCAAAATCTTTCCTTCAGGTCTTGGTACATCTTAGCGCTTCCCGGATGAATGGAGTATTTGGAATCATAGGCTTCCTCCAAAATCAACTGCTTCAACTCCTTCTTGTGCGGTACGCAGATGCGATTTTGATCCACAATGTACCTTGTCCATCCAGCTTTTGAACTCCTTCGCCGTGCCTTCCTCCATCTTAGACTTAATCCTCTGAATCTTGACATCATCCTTCTGTCCCTCACGAATCCGATCTTCCAAAGTAGGCTTCACTTCTAAAGCGGCTAAGAATCCTTTAGGTACAACTTCCAACTTTAACTTCAAATTCCTTGCATAACTCGACCGACTTGCTTCTAGCAACATGTTCACCTGTGGCTCTTCCGACTTAAAGCATCGGCCACTACATTGGCTGTCCCCGGTGATAATGAATTCCCAGATTATAATCCTTAATTAATTCCAACCACCTTCTCGCCTCATGTTCAGATCCGATTGAGTGAATATATATTTAAGACTCTTATGGTCAAGTACACCTCACATCTGCTTCCAATCGATAGTGCCGCCATAACTTCAAGGCGTGTACCACGGTGCTAATTCCAGATCATGCGTCGGATAGTTCTCTTCATGCGGCCTCAATCGCCTTTGATGCATACGCAACGACCTTTTCGCTTTCGCATTAACACGCATCCTAGTCCTTGGCGCGATGCATCACAAGATATATCAAAGCTCGCTTAAATCCGGTAGAACTAACACCGTGCCGTTGTCAAACGCTTTCTTCAACTCCTCGAAAGCTCCGCTCACATTCCGGCCCATGCAAACTTCTTCTCCTTTTTCAACAATTGCGTAAGAGGTCTCGCAATCGTTGAGAATCCTTCAATAAATCGGCGGTAATAACCGCCATTCCAAGAAAACTACGGATTTGAGTCACCGTCTTGGGTGGCTCCCAATGCAACATCGCTTCCACCTTACTTGGATCAATCTGCGACTCCTTCAATGTCATCACATGTCCAAGAAATTCTACCTTGTTCTTCCGTAAATCACACTTGCTAAACTTAGCTAAAAGTTGTCGCTCTTTAACTTCTCCGTAACTAGCTTCGGATGCTCGCATGCTCTTCCCCGGTCTTGGAGTAAACTAGAATGTCATCTATGAACACAACAACGAACTTATCCAGTATTCCATGAAAACCTTGTTCATCATGTTCATGAAATATGCAGTGCATTTGTCAAACCAAAAGACATAACTGTGAACTCAGAGTGTCCATATCTTGACGAAAATGCGGTCTTCGCACATCCTCCGACCTAATCTTCACCGGTGATATCCTCGATCGTAGGTCAATTTTGGAGAAAACTCCGGCTCCTCTCAACCGATCAAATAGGTCATCGATCCCGGTAGCGGTACTTATTCTTTATAGTGACTTCATTCAACCGCTTCGAATCCACACACATCCCAGAACTTCGTCCTTCTTCTTGACAAATAGAACCGGTGCTCCCCATGGCGATTTAACTAGGTCTAATAAATCCCTTATCCAATAATTCCTCAATCGCTTCTTCATTTCGACCACCTCATCGGTTGACATCCGATAAGGTCTCTTAGCTATCGGGGCTATTCCCGGTACTAACTCGATTACAAACTCTATGTCCCTCGTCTGTGGCATCCTGTGATTCCTCCGAAATACATCCGGTATTCTCTCGACAACCGGTACATCTTCTATGCCGACGGCCTTCACACTATTGACCACCAACTGTCCATCCCGAACGGCGTTGTTCGAAACTCTATTTTTCTCCCACAAGGACTCTCGATCGATATGACTCTTCGTCCACGCCTAACACAACCTTGTGCTTAGACAACCATCCATTCCCAAAATAACATCTAAGGTCTAGGTATCCAACACCACTAAGTTTGCTAGGAACTCCGCTCCATCTATAAGCAACTTTACCCCGTAACATCCTACATCGATCGAAGTTCGATCCCGGGATTGTACTAGCAATACATGCCTAAGGTTCACCATTTTCAACCCATTGTTCACAAAAAAATCCGAGATACAAACGAATGCGAAGCTCCGAATCAAATAAAAGCTCACAGGTCTCGAGTTGACAAGTAACTTACCCAAGACGACGTCCGATGTATTCTCAGACCGTGCATCTGCGGTGACATGGTTGACTCGCCTCTTACTACGGATGCGAGTGGCGGCTCCAGACAGTGCAACTCCACGGCTTGCTCTGGCGCAGTGTCTTTCTTTGGGGTAGTCCCAAGGTTGAAGCGAACCGGTGTCACTCCTCCTCCTTCTAGGACAATAATTGGCAAATGCTCGCTCGTTCTGCATAAAACAACGCTTAACTGCCGATCTTTGGCTCCTCGCAGCTGCGTTCCCAACCGGTGTTGGTGTCTGGAAATTTTGTCCGGTCTTGGTATTGGTGGCGGCGTTGTCATCACATTCCTTGGCTGAAATCAAGAACTGGTTTGGTGCAACCTCAAACGCTGCGCCCGGGCGTGCTCCTGTTGTGCCATCCTCAAGGCTTCGGTTGTCCTCCAGCTCCTTGCGCTTATCCTCCAATATCGGCGCCTTGTTCACTAGCTCTGAAAATCGGGAAAAGTGTGGGTTATGAGTCCCACTGCAGCCCTGAATTCATCCTTCATGAATCGAGACCGCTCGCCTTATCCGTTGCTACATCCTCAAAAGCGTAGCGTGCCGGAACTTATTCAGATACTTTCGGACCGATTGATTGCCCCGCTTAGTGCCCTAAACTCCTCCTTTTTCAGCTCCATGATGCCTTCGGGCACATGGTATTGCCGAAAAGCAATCGTGAACTCCTCCCACCGATGTCCCGTGGGTGCTCTGAGCAACAAGAAGAGTTTTCCCACCATTCACCATGGTTCCTTCAAGCTGATGAGAGGCATAGAGTACCCTCTCATTTCCTTCACACTGGGTAATGTGCAACTTTCTCTCTATTGTCCTCAACCAATCATCTGCCTCCAATGGATTGGCATTCCCAGAAAATGTAGGCGGTCGTGTCCTCATGAATTCCGACAGCCTCGAGTGTGGCCTCTGCACTGGGTTGACTTGGTTAACTTGGGCGGCGGCTTGGGCAAGGACTCTTGCATTTGCTTGCATCATGGTATGCATCAACGAGTCTCAGGCAGCAATAAAGGCTCCCAAGTTCTGCATATCAACTGGCGGTGCTGGTTGAGGTCCTTGTCCTCCATCATCGATGTTTCCAGCTGAGCGAGAACCACTTCCATTTCCTCCTTGGTTTCCACGGGTGTTCACCATCTGCCGATTGCTCCATGGTTTAGAGACGAGAGGGAAATAAGAATAGACAAGTAATAGAGTACTTATGCGGGGACGAAGGTGTAACACAAAATCTAACTTTATTACTTTATTAATATCTGGGTATGGTTGCTCACAATGCCTAAAGGCCTTGCAACACATACCGATCACTCACAAGCATGAAAGAAGCAAATCAAACTAATACTCTGGAGTCAAACGCCTCTAAGGGTGACTCTTATTCCAAGACGCGACTCAACGAAGGAGTCTCAACTGCTAATCCTAACGCTCACTCCTCGAGCCATCCCCCACCGGAACTTCCGGGTGGATACACCGGCGGGTGTGCTGGTGCTGGTACAAACCTATCCCAACGATCCTCTGCTGGATGCGCCTCCTGCACAGGCTCGGGCTTCACTTCCACTGGCTCTGGCTTCACTTCCACTGGCTCCGACTTCACTTCCACTGGCTCTGGCTCCTGCTGTGGCTCCTCCGGGTCTGGGTCGTGTAGCGCTGTCTCCAGCTCCCCAATCCTCTGAATAGAGTGGGCCAAGTACTCACAAGTCTGCAACAGATGAGCCCTCAACTGCGTGAACTCGTCACGAGACCTCTGCAGCCTCGAACCGCCTCGCCGATAGCATCCTCTTGAGCGATAACATATCCGCCGTGGGTGATCGTGGCATCCTCCTCCTCGATGGGCTCTCGGTTGTAGCGAATGTCTCGCGGGTGGTGACGAAACATCGTGCCATCCAACTCTCTCAGGGTAGGTACGAGCAATCGCCTCATCGCCAGACGCGATGTCTCCTGAATCCCAGCGTCAAATGACAACCTCCTGGTCGTGATACGGATACGACGGCTCGCCTCGCCTATCCGGCGTGAAACCGTGATAGTGACATCCTGCAATATCGATCCCGCCCGATCCACATAGAGTCCCCGGTAGATCGGCTGTCATATCCTCCAGCAATGCATCATACGCCAAAACTCCGCAAGCGCACCTCCAAAGGCGCCACCAAAAGAGTGGATCATCCTCATTCGCCAAAGGGCACTCACGTGAGACTCGGATATTTTAAACCAAAGCAAATATGTGTTAAGTTCAGCAAGGGGTATGAAAGAAGAGAAGGGATAAGTCGAGATTGAATTATCATCTTGGCACATTTTAGCTTTTAGAAAATAGTTTTATCCTCACTCCACCATTCTAACTAAGGGCTGGCCCTACATATCAAGATGGCTCGATACCACCTCTGTCGGACCCGAATTTGCAAATCCGACCCTCGTGTTTCAGCACTAGTCCAGATCACGCTTAGTGCACACAGCTTCAACATCGGTACATATCACGCATATATCCAACAAAATAATAAGTACTTTAATTAAATACTCAAACTAGTTGATTGACCTTATGGTCAAGTTACAAAGATACGCCTCAGGCTAAGACTTATTAAAATATTCAAATGCAATGAAATAAAATAAACTCGTGGCGCCAACCAATTTGCCACAGTAATCGATCGGGCTCGCTCCCTAGTTAAATCGGCTCCTCGATACTCCTCCTCTGGAAAGGGGTTGCTTCTTCTTCAACCGGTTGTGTTGTTGTGGGTGAGTACTTTGAGCACTCAAGAAGTCATGCATGTAATGCAATTCTAATATTCTACGTGCATGGCTTAGTACAAAGGATAGGCTATGGTTTATGTGCGGACAAAGATTCAAGAATAACAAGAATAATTTGCAAAGCAAGAAAACAAGAATAAGAATACTAGCTTTCACAATATTTCAATTGTAAATCACATTTCCATCCTATGTCAAGTTCCTCATTACCAACCCAAGCATTTTCCATAAACAATTCATTTTCACGAAAATCTAACCCTTGATCAGAATCACCGAGCGATGCTCATTACCGTGAGCACGGCTATTCAATAGGTTGTACACTCGCAGAGGTTATACATTTTACCCACAAGATACAGTCAAATACCACCAAGGCAAATAACCGTAACGAAGCCTTTCCAAAGTTCCATCTAAACTCAAGACGCCTCGCTAAGGTTTCAACACCGGAGGGACTGGTTACTACACACCCAGCCCCCTCTTGCGCCATGTGAGTTCTCATTCCGCTTCTCCTGCCTCACACCACCACGACAAGACCAAAGAATAGATTTCCCGGTTTACTCATTACTAAGCCCGTCCCCATTACGGAGCTTGTGGTCAGATGAGAGACTCAGTTCAAATGCTCGCAAGGTTAAGTCCTTAGTTGACCGAGGCAAGACTAACCAAGTGTGATCTCAATTATCCAAAACCAATAAAACCAAATCGACCGCCTTGAGCTTGCCACTCTTGGCCCACCGAAACAATCTTGCCATTTGCCCCAGCCTAAATCATTTTCCCACCCTGTTCTTTACCATTGCACCACGTGCCATCATCAACTCAATAACACATGTCTCATTCACAAAGCATGTTCAATATCTCATTAACTCAAGATTCACTTTGGTATTCCAAAACCATGAAATGTCCACGTGGCGGCTAAGCATACTACTTGGTCTACTCAACCCATGTTGGCAAATTATAAAAGTCCAACTATTAATCCATATCCTAGGGTGACAAAAGATTCATGGCCTACAATTATATATGACAAGGTGGCATACAAAGAACTTAGGCATTTAACTAATCCCAAAACTTATTCAAAATCATTTCTATCAAATTAGCATGCAATAGTTTAAATCAAAATAATTTGCTCTAGTAGGTTCAACATGATCAAACACAACTTGCCTTCAAAAAGTGCTGATTCGGCTCCCGAGCTTGCTCCTCGGTCGAACCTCTCCTCGAAACCTTCGCACTTCAACGCCTCACGCATAACGTAAACACAAACAATAAAATAAATAAACAGTGGGCAAACAGTGCTCAAAAATTCAATTAAAATTCATAAACAGAAAGATCACAATTTTACAAATTTATAGAAATTGGAATCACTCAAATCGGAGTTAAAACGCAAAAGTTATAAGCATTTGAAGTTTCAAAATATATTTAAAATCAATATACCGAATTAAATAAATATTTTCTTTTTCGAAAATCAATTATTGCGTCATCGTGACACGGTCGCGACCAGAGAGTGACACGTGGCCTTGCCGACGCCACCCCCGGCCGGCTCCGTCGGCCGACGCCATCGTGGCGTCAAGACGACTCGGTCAACTCAGCGACAATGGGACCCATCGTGACGTCGACATGACGTCGACGCCACACACACGGTGCGTCTTGGCCGACGGGTGGGCCCGTCGGTGTCGGCGTCTCATGCGCCGATGCTCGTCGGCGATCGACATGCGGGCTGCTTTGTCGGCGACTCATGCGCACAATGGAACGTCGCGGTGAGATCGACATGTGGGTCCGCTTTGTCGGCCACGCGTGCGATGATCGCGCCGTGGCACGACGGTGGCCCTCGGATTTGCATCTAACGGTGGAGATTAGAAGATGGGCTTTCTTGCTTTGGGGGCGACGTGGCGGGATCTCAATCGCCGATTGGAGATCGGACGGCCGACGGTTTTCGGGCGGCGGCGATGGTGCGGCGGCGCCTGCTTGACCGGAGACGAAGACGACGACGCGTCGCGCGGCGCTTCCGTGGTCCTCCGGCGACGTCGGCGGTAACGCTCGTGCGGCGCGACGAGATGAGTCCGATGGTGGCGCGGCGACGGCGGAGAATCACCGGCGGCGATTTAACCGACGCTAAGAAGCGCGGCGGACGGCTTCGGACTTCGGCGAGGTCGTGGCGGCGAGGCGGCGGCGTCTCAGCGGCGTCTGCGGCGACGGGTGGTGCGCGCAAACCGAGGAACACGGAGGGTGGCGGCGATTAAATAGGGGCTCTTGGCGTCCGTGTTGCTTCTGAATTCGCGAGGAGTCCGTGTGGCGCATGCGTAGTCCGTGGGGAATAGGGTTGGGTGACGTGGCGATCGTGAGCCGCTTGATGAAGATCGAACGCCACGGCGCTAGGGTTTTTCGAACGGGCCGCACAAGATTTCGCCCAACACTATTCATCCGGATTTTAATTTTTTCGATTAAAAATATTTCCCAAAAATAAGATAATTTGTTTGGGGCATTAAAAATATCGTAAAAATTCTGGAAAAATTCTCATAAATATTTTAAGACATTTGTGACTCAAATAAAATATTTTCAGCAAAACTTTATCTTAACTTTTCCATTATTTAATTAATTTGCTAAATGGTTTAATTCAAATAAATTCAAATAAATCCAAATAAATTCCAAAAATTCCCAAAATTCAAAATACCAATTTAATGCAAGAAAAGCAAAAATTGGGGTGTTACAAACCTCCCCCTTAACGGAATCTCGACCCGAGATTGTAGTCGACTAAGGAATAGGTTGGGAAATTCGCTTGAGTCTTCTTCACGCTCCTAAGTTGCTTCGCTTCGGAATGGTTACTCCTTCGAACTCGCAGAACGGGTCGATTTATTTCTCGTTTCTCGATCCCTAGTATCCAAGATCTTCACCGGGTACTCTTTATAAGTCAAATCCTCCTGCAGATCGACCGACTCTAACGACATCTGCTCTTCTGGCACTCGGAGGCATTTCTTTAATTGTGACACATGGAACACATCATGCACTCCTGCTAATGACTGCGGTAACTCCAACTGATACGCTACTCACCTCTACGACTTAGGATCTTGAACGGACCAACATATCTTGGTGCTAACTTCCCTTTAGTGTGGAACCTCTTAACTCCTCTGAGTGGTGTAACTCGAGATACACAAAATCTTCAGCTCAAAGCTTAAATCCTCGGCGATTATCATGTAACTCTTCCGTCTTGATTGTGCTATTTTCAACCTTTCCTCGATCCTCGCTATCCGCTTCTTGACTTTCTGAGAATATCCGCCCAAACATATGGCGTTCTCCGCCTCATTCCATTCAACGGCGTCGACGAGGTCTTCCATATAGCACTTCAAATGGTGACATCTGCAGACTTGCTCGGTAGTCATTATTATAGCTAAACTTCGGCATATGGCAAACACTTATCCCACGGTTGTATAAGCCAATGCACATGCCCTCAACATGTCTTCCAAGATCGGTTAACTCTTTCCGCTTGCCCATCCGTGCATGGGTGATATGCGATCTTGAAGTTCAGACGGGTCCCTAGGGCCTCATGCAACTTATCCCAAAATCTTGAGGTAAACCGAGTACCTCCGTCGATACAATTTTCTTCGAACTCCATGCGACATACAATTCTTGACATATACAAATGCTAAGCGGTCCCCCGAGTAGGTAGTTTTCACCGTATGAAGTGGGCGACCTTGGTCAACCGGTCCACTATAACCCATATGGAGTCATACCGTCTGGGTCCTCGTAGACCAAGAATGAAGTCCATTCCGATTTCTCCCATTTCCACTCGTATCTTCGATGGTCAGAGTAACCCTCGCCGGCCTTTGATGCATTGCTTTGACTCTTTGACATATGTCGACAACGCAACATGCTCTGCAACTTCACGCTTCATGCTTGGCCACCAAAATCTTTCCTTCAGGTCTTGGTACATCTTAGCGCTTCCCGGATGAATGGAGTATTTGGAATCATGGGCTTCCTCCAAAATCAACTGCTTCAACTCCTTCTTGTGCGGTACGCAGATGCGATTTTTGATCCACAGTGTACCTTGTCCATCCAGCTTGAACTCCTTCGCCGTGCCTTCCTCCATCTTAGACTTAATCCTCTGAATCTTGACATCATCCTTCTGTCCCTCACGAATCCGATCTTCCAAAGTAGGCTTCACTTCTAAAGCGGCTAAGAATCCCTTAGGTACAACTTCCAACTTTAACTTCTGAAATTCCTTGCATAACTCGACCTGACTTGCTTCTAGCAACATGTTCACTGTGTGGCTCTTCCGACTTAAAGCATCAGCCACTACATTGGCTTTCACAGGGTGATAATGAATTCCCAGATTATAATCCTTAATTAATTCCAACCACCTTCTCTGCCTCATGTTCAGATCCGATTGAGTGAATATATATTTAAGACTCTTATGGTCAGTGTACACCTCACATCTGTTTCCAATCAGATAGTGCCGCCATAACTTCAAGGCGTGTACCACGGCTGCTAATTCCAGATCATGCGTCGGATAGTTCTCTTCATGCGGCCTCAATCGCCTTTGATGCATACGCAGCGACCTTTACGCTCGCATTAACACGCATCCTAGTCCTTGGCGCGATGCATCACAAGATATATCAAAGCTCGCTTAAATCCGTAGAACTAACACCGTGCCGTTGTCAAACGCTTTCTTCAACTCCTGAAAGCTCCGCTCACATTCCGCCCATGCAAACTTCTTCTCCTTTTTCAACAATTGCGTAAGAGGTCTCGCAATCGTTGAGAATCCTTCAATAAATCGGCGTAATAACCGCCATTCCAAGAAAACTACGGATTTGAGTCACCGCCTTGGGTGGCTCCCAATGCAACATCGCTTCCACCTTACTTGGATCAATCATACTCCTTCACGGTCATCACATGTCCAAGAAATTCTACCTTGTTCTTCCGAAATCACACTTGCTAAACTTAGCTTAAAAGTTGTTTGCTTCTTAACTTCTCCGTAACTAGCTTCGATGCTCGCATGCTCTTCCCTCGTCTTGGAGTAAACTAGAATGTCATCTATGAACACAACAACGAACTTATCCAGTATTCCATGAAAACCTTGTTCATCATGTTCATGAAATATGCAGTGCATTTGTCAAACCAAAAGACATAACTGTGAACTCAGTAGTGTCCATATCTTGACGAAAATGCGGTCTTCGCACATCCTCCGACCTAATCTTCACCGGTGATATCCTCGATCGAGGTCAATTTTGGAGAAAACTCGGCTCCTCTCAACCGATCAAATAGGTCATCGATCCCGGTAGCGGTACTTATTCTTTATAGTGACTTCATTCATTTCGGTAATCCACACACATCCAGAACTTCCGTCCTTCTTCTTGACAAATGAACCGGTGCTCCCCATGGCGGCGAACTAGGTCTAATAAATCCCTTATCCAATAATTCCTCAATCTGCTTCTTCATTTCGACCAGCTCATCGGCTGACATCCGATAAGGTCTCTTAGCTATCGGGGCTATTCTTTACTAACTCGATTACAAACTCTATGTCCTCGTCTCGTGGCATCCTGTGATTCCTCCGAAATACATCCGGGTATTCTCGACAACCGGTACATCTTCTATGCCGACGGCCTTCACACTATTGACCACCAACTGCCCATCCCGAAAGCGGCGGTTGTTGAAACTCTATTTTTCTCCCACAAGGACTCTCGATCGATATGACTCTTCGTCCACGCCTAACACAACCTTGTGCTTAGACAACCAATCCATTCCCAAAATAACATCTAAGGTCTAGGTATCCAACACCACTAAGTTTGCTAGGAACTCCGCTCCATCTATAAGCAACTTTACCCTGAACATCCTACATCGATCGAAGTTCGATCCCGGATTGTACTAGCAATACATGCCTAAGGTTCACCATTTTCAACCCATTGTTCACAAAGAAAAATCCGAGATACAAACGAATGCGAAGCTCCGTAATCAAATAAAACTGCAGTGTAATCGAGTTGACAAGTAACTTACCCAAGACGACGTCCGATGTATTCTCAGACCGCATCTCGGTGACATGGTTGACTCGCCTCTTACTACTGATGCGAGTGGCGGCTCCAGACAGTAACTCCACGGCTTGCTCTGGCGCAGTGTCTTTCTTTGGGGTAGTCCCAAGGTTGAAGCGAACTGGTGTCACTCCTCCTCCTTCTTAGGACAATAATTGGCAAATGCCACAGCTCGTTGCAGAGACAAAACAACGCCTAATCGCCGATCTTGGCTCCTGCAGAATGCGTTCCCAACCGGTGTTGGTGTCTCGAAATTTTGTCCGCAGGTCTTGGTATCGGTGGCGGCGTTGTCATCACATTCCTTGGCTGAAATCAAGAACTGGTTTGGTGCAACCTCAAACGCCGCGCCTCGGCGTGCTCCTGTTGTGCCATCTGCGCTTCTGTTGTCCTCCGCCTCCTTGCGCTTATCCTCCAATATCGCGCCTTGTTCACTAGCTCCTGAAAATCGTGAAAAGTGTGGGTTATGAGTCCCACTGCAGATCCCCGATTCAGTCCTTCATGAATCGAGACCGCTGGCCTTATCCGTTGCTACATCCTCAAAAGCGTAGCGTGCACCATGCGTGAACTTATTCAGATACTCGGACACCGATTGATTGCCCCGCTTAGTGCCCTAAACTCCTCCTTTTTCAGCTCCATGATGCCTTCGGCACATGGTATTGCCGAAAAGCAATCGTGAACTCCTCCCACCGATGTCTCGTGGGTGCTCTGGCGCAACAAGAAGAGTTTTCCCACCATTCACCGTGGTTCCTTCAAGTCGATGAGAGGCATAGAGTACCCTCTCATTTCCTTCACACCGGGTAATGTGCAACTTTCTCTCTATTGTCCTCAACCAATCATCCGCTTCCAATGGATTGGCATTCCCAGAAAATGTGGGCGGTCGTGTCCTCATGAATTCCGACATCCTCGAGTGTGGCCTCTGCACTGGGTTGACTTGGTTAACTTGGGCGGCGGCGGCTTGGGCGAGGACTCGTCAGATTCTTTGTGATCATGGTATGCATCAACTGAGTCTGTGCAGCAATAAAGGCTCCCAAGTTCTGCATATCAACTGGCGGTGCTGGTTGAGGTCCTTGTCCTCCATCATCGATGTTTCCAGCTGAGCGAGAACCACTTCCATTTCCTCCTTGGTTTCCACGGGTGTTCACCATCTGCCGATTGCTCCATGGTTTAGAGACGAGAGGGAAATAAGAATAGACAAGTAATAGAGTACTTATGCGGGGACGAAGGTGTAACACAAAATCTAACTTTATTACTTTATTAATATCTGGGTATGGTTGCTCACAATGCCTAAAGGCCTTGCAACACATACCGATCACTCACAAGCATGAAAGAAGCAAATCAAACTAATACTCCGAGTCAAACGCCTCTAAGGGTGACTCTTATTCCAAGACGCGACTCAACGGCGAGTCTCAACCGCTAATCCTAACGCCACTCGAGCCATCCCCACCGAACTTCCTCGTGGATACACCGCCGGTGTGCTTTGGTGCTGGTACAAACCTATCCCAACGATCCTCTGCTGATGCGCCTCCTGCTCAACCTCGGGCTTCACTTCCACCAGCTCTCGCTTCACTTCCACCGCTCGACTTCACTTCCACTGCTCGCTCGGCTCCTGCTGTGGCTCCTCCGGATGCAGGTGGTAGCGCCGTTTCCGCTCCCCAATCCTCTGAATAGAGTGGGCCAAGTACTCACAAGTGCAATGAGATGAGCCCTCAAGCTGCGTGAACTCGCCACGAGACCTCTGCGCCTCTGAACCGCCTCGCCGATAGCATCCTCTTGAGCGATAACATATCCGCCGTGGGTGATCGTGGCATCCTCCTCCTCGATGGGCTCTTGCCAGTAGCGAATGTCTCTGCGTGGGTGGTGACGAAACACATGCCATCCAACTCTCAGGGTAGGTACGAGCAATCGCCTCATCGCCAGACGCGATGTCTCCTCGAATCCCAGCGTCAAATGACAACCTCTCGGCGTGATACGGATACGACGGCTCGCCCTCGCCTATCCCGAGCGTAAACCGTGATAGTGACATCCTGTGCAATATCCAATCCCGCCGATCTCTGAGAGTCCTCGGTAGATCGGCTCATCATATCCTCCAAGCAACAGATCATACGCCAAAGCTCCATGGCGTACCCTCCAAAGGCGCCACCAAAAGAGTGGATCATCCTCATCGCCAAAGGGCACTCACGTGAGACTCGGATATTTTAAACACAAAGCAAATATGTGTTAAGTTCAGCAAGGGTATGAAAGAAGAGAAGGGATAAGTCGAGATTGAATTATCATCTTGGCACATTTTAGCTTTTAGAAAATAGTTTTATCCTCACTCCGACCATTCTAACTAAGGGCCAGCCCCACGATCAAGATGGCTCGATACCACCTCTGTCGGGACCCGAATTTGCAAATCCGACCCTCGTGTTTCAGACTAGTCCAGATCACGCTTAGTGCACACAGCCAACATCGGTACATATCACGCACATATCCAACAAAATAATAAGTACTTTAATTAAATACTCAAACTAGTTGATTGACCTTATGGTCAAGTTACAAAGATACGCCTTGCAGGCAAGACTTATTAAAATATTCAAATGCAATGAAATAAAATAAACTCGTGGCGCCAACCAATTTGCCACAGTAATCGATCGGGCTCGCTCCCTAGTTCGTCGGCCTCCTCGATACTCCTCCTCCCGAAAGGGGGTTGCTTCTTCTTCAACCTGAAGTTGTGTTGTTGTGGGTGAGTACTTTGAGCACTCAAAGAAGTCATGCATGTAATGCAATTCTAATATTCTACGTGCATGGCTTAGTACAAAGGATAGGCTATGGTTTATGTGCAAGACAAAGATTCAAGAATAACAAGAATAATTTGCAAAGCAAGAAAACAAGAATAAGAATAGTAGCTTTCACAATATTTCAATTGTAAATCACATTTCCATCCTATGTCAAGTTCCTCATTACCAACCCAAGCATTTTCCATAAATAATTCATTTTCATGAAAATCTAACCCTTGACAGTAATCACCGAAGCGATGCTCATTACCGTGAGCACGGCTATTCAATAGGTTGTACACTCTGCAGAGGTTATACATTTTACCCACAAGATACAATCAAATACCACCAAGGCAAATAACCGTAACGAAGCCTTTCCAAAGTTCCATCTAAACTCAAGACGCTTCGCTAAGGTTTCAACACCGGAGGGATCGGTTACCACACCTGTGGCCCCCTCTTGCGCCATGTGAGTTCTCATTCCGCTTCTCCTGCCTCACACCACCACGACAAGACCAAAGAATAGATTTCCCGGTTTACTCACCTAAGCCCGTCCCATTACGGAGCTTGTGGTCAGATGAGAGACTCAGCTCAAATGCTCGCAAGGTTAAGTCCTTAGTTGACCGAGGCAAGACTAACCAAGTGTGATCTCAATTATCCAAAACCAATAAAACCAAATACGACCGCCTATTGCCACTCTTGGCCCACCGTAAACAATCTTGCCATTTGCCCCAGCCTAAATCATTTTCCCACCCCTGTTCTTTACCATTGCACCACGTGCCATCATCAACTCAATAACACATGTCTCATTCACAAAGCATGTTCAATATCTCATTAACTCAAGATTCACTTTGGTATTCCAAAACCATGAAATGTCCACGTGGCGAGGTGGCTAAGCATACTACTTGGTCTACTCAACCCATGTTGGCAAATTATAAAAGTCCAACTATTAATCCATATCCTAGGGTGACAAAAGATTCATGGCCTACAATTATATATGACAAGGTGGCATACAACAACTTAGGCATTTAACTAATCCCAAAACTTATTCAAAATCATTTCTATCAAATTAGCATGCAATAGTTTAAATCAAAATAATTTGCTCTAGTAGGTTCAACATGATCAAACACAACTTGCCTTCAAAAAGTAATGATTCGGCTCTGAGCTTGCTCTCGGTCGAACCTCTCCTCGAAACCTTCGGGCACTTTAACGTCTACGCGCAACGTAAACACAAACAATAAAATAAATAAACAGTGGGCAAACAGTGCTCAAAAATTCAATTAAAATTCATAAACAGAAAGATCACAATTTTACAAATTTATAGAAATTGGAATCACTCAAATCGGAGTTAAAACGCAAAAGTTATAAGCATTTGAAGTTTCAAAATATATTTAAAATCAATATACCGAATTAAATAAATATTTTCTTTTTCGAAAATCAATTATTGCGTCATCTGTGACACGGTCGACACCAGAGAGTGACACGTGGCCTTCCGACGTCACCCTGACAGCTCCGTCTTGGCGTCATCGTGGCGTCGACGACTCGGTCAACTCAGCGACAAAGGGACCCATCGTGACGTCGGCATAGCGTCGGCGTGACGTCACACACGGTGCGTCGCCGACGGGTGGGCCCGTCTTTGTCGGCGTCTCATCGCGCACAAGGCTTTCGGTCGACATGCGGGCTGCCTTGTCGGCGACTCATGCGCACAATGAGCGTCGGGTGCGAGATCGACATGTGGGTCCGCCTTGTCGGCGTCACGTGCCGCGATCGGTGCCGTGGCACGACGGTGGCCCTCGGATTTGCATCTAACGGTGGAGATTAGAAGATGGGCTTTCTTGTTTTGGGGGCGACGTGGCGGATCTGAATCGTCGATTGAGATCGGACGGTCGACGGGCTTCGGCGACGGCGATGGTGCGGCGTGGCTGCTTGACCGAGACGAAGACGACGACGTCGCGGCGGCGTTTCGTGGTCCTCCGGCGACGCGGCGATAACGCCTCCGGTCGGCGCGACGAGATGAGTCCGATGGTGGCGCGGCGACGGCGGAGAATCACCGGCGGCGATTTAACCGACGCGAAGAAGTGCGCGAACGGCCGGACTTCAGCGAGGTCGTGCGGCGAGGCGGCGGCGTCTCGCGCGGCGGCGATGGGTGGTCTTGGCGCAAACCGAGGAACACGGAGGGTGGCGGCGCATTAAATAGGGGCTCTTGGCGTCCGTCTTGCTGAAATTCGGAGGAGTCCGTGGCGCGGCGTAGTCCGTGGGGAATAGGGTTGGGTGACGTGGCGCATCGTGAGCCGCCGGATGAAGATCGAACGCCACGGCGCTTAGGGTTTTCAAACGGGCCGCACAAGATTACTCGCCCAACACTATTCATCCGGATTTTTAATTTTTTTCGATTAAAAATATTTCCCAAAAATAAGATAATTTGTTTGGGGCATTAAAAATATCGAGAAAATTCGAAAAATTCTCATAAATATTTTAAGACATTTGTGACTCAAATAAAATATTTTCAGCAAAACTTTATCTTAACTTTTCCATTATTTAATTAATTTGCTAAATGGTTTAATTCAAATAAATTCAAATAAATCCAAATAAATTCCAAAAATTCCCAAAAATTCAAAATACCAATTTAATGCAAGAAAAGCAAAAATTGGGGTGTTACAAACCTCCCCCTTAACGGAATCTCGACCCGAGATTGAGTAACACTAAGGAATAGGTTGGGAATTCTGCTTGAGTCTTCTTCACGCTCCCGAGTTGCTTCGCTCTCGAATGGTTACTCCTTGAACTCTGCGAAGCAGGTCGATTTATTTCTCGCTTTCGATCCCTAGTATCCAAGATCTTCACCGGTACTCTTTATAAGTCAAATCCTCCTGCAGACGAATCGACTCTAACGACATTCTGCTTCTCGCACTCGGAGGCATTTCTTTAATTGTGACACATGGAACACATCATGCACTCCTGCTAATGACTGCGGTAACTCCAACTGATACGCTACTCACCTCTACGACTTAGGATCTTGAACGGACCAACATATCTTGGTGCTAACTTCCCTTTAGTGTGGAACCTCTTAACTCCTCCGAGTGGTGTAACTCGAGATACACAAAATCTTCAGCTCAAAGCTTAAATCCTCAAGCGGCGATTATCTCGTAACTCTTCTGTCTTGATTGTGCTATTTTCAACCTTTCCTCGATCCTGGCTATTCGCTCTTCTGCTTCTCGGAGAATATCCGCCCAAACATATGGCGTTCTCCGCCTCATTCGAGCTCAACGGCGTCGACGGTCTTCCATATAGCGCTTCAAATGGTGACATCTGCAGACTTGCTCGGTAGTCATATTATAGCTAAACTTCGGCATATGGCAAACACTTATCCCACGGTTGTATAAGCCAATGCACATGCCCTCAACATGTCTTCCAAGATGTCGGTTAACTCTTTCCGCTTGCCCATCTGCTGTGGGTGATATGCAAGATCAAGTTCAGACGGGTCCCTAGGGCCTCATGCGACTTATCCCAAAATCTTGAGGTAAACCGAGTACCTCTGTCGATACAATTTTCTTCTAACTCCATGCATACACAATTCTTGACATATACAAATCTGCTAAGCGGTCCCCGAGTAGGTAGTTTTCACCGGTATGAAGTGGGCGACCTTGGTCAAACGGTCCACTATAACCCATATGGAGTCATACCGTCTGGGTCCTCAGAGACCAAGAATGAAGTCCATTCCGATTTCCTCCCATTTCCACTCAGTATCTTCGGGTCAGAGTAACCCTGCCGCCTTTGATGCATTGCTTTGACTCTTTGACATATGTCGCTGTACGCAACATGCTCGCAACTTCACGCTTCATGCTTGGCCACCAAAATCTTTCCTTCAAGTCTTGGTACATCTTAGCGCTTCCCGGATGAATGGAGTATTTGGAATCATAGGCTTCCTCCAAAATCAACTGCTTCAACTCCTTCTTGTGCGGTACGCAGATGCGATTTTTGATCCACAGTGTACCTTGTCCATCCAACTTGAACTCCTTCGCCGTGCCTTCCTCCATCTTAGACTTAATCCTCTGAATCTTGACATCATCCTTCAGTCCCTCACGAATCCGATCTTCCAAAGTAGGCTTCACTTCTAAAGCGGCTAAGAATCCTTTAGGTACAACTTCCAACTTTAACTTCAAATTCCTTGCATAACTCGACCGACTTGCTTCTAGCAACATGTTCACCGTGGTGGCTCTTCCGACTTAAAGCATCACCACTACATTGGCGTCCACGGTGATAATGAATTCCCAGATTATAATCCTTAATTAATTCCAACCACCTTCTCTGCCTCATGTTCAGATCCGATTGAGTGAATATATATTTAAGACTCTTATGGTCAGTGTACACCTCACATCTGTTTCCAATCAGATAGTGCCGCCATAACTTCAAAGCGTGTACCACGGTACGCTAATTCCAGATCATGCGTCGGATAGTTCTCTTCATGCGGCCTCAACTGCCTTGATGCATACGCAACGACCTTTCTGTTCTGCATTAACACGCATCCTAGTCCTTGGCGCGATGCATCACAGTATATATCAAAGCTCTGGCTTAAATCCGGTAGAACTAACACTGGTGCCGTTGTCAAACGTTTCTTCAACTCCTGAAAGCTCCGTTCACATTCCGGCGTCCATGCAAACTTCTTCTCCTTTTTCAACAATTGCGTAAGAGGTCTCGCAATCGTTGAGAATCCTTCAATAAATCGGCGGTAATAACCGGCCATTCCAAGAAAACTACGGATTTGAGTCACCGTCTTGGGTGGCTCCCAATGCAACACTGCTTCCACCTTACTTGGATCAATCATGACTCCTTCCGGTCATCACATGTCCAAGAAATTCTACCTTGTTCTTCCGTAAATCACACTTGCTAAACTTAGCTAAAAGTTGTCGCTCTCTTAACTTCTCCGAACTAGCTTCGATGCTCGCATGCTCTTCCCCGGTCTTGGAGTAAACTAGAATGTCATCTATGAACACAACAACGAACTTATCCAGGTATTCCATGAAAACCTTGTTCATCATGTTCATGAAATATGCAGGTGCATTTGTCAAACCAAAAGACATAACTGTGAACTCGTAGTGTCCATATCTTGACGAAAATGCGGTCTTCGGCACATCCTCCGACCTAATCTTCAGCTGGTGATATCCTGATCGTAGGTCAATTTTGGAGAAAACTCCGGCTCCTCTCAACTGATCAAATAGGTCATCGATCCTGGGTAGCGGGTACTTATTCTTTATAGTGACTTCATTCAGCGCTCGGTAATCCACACACATCCGGTAACTTCCGTCCTTCTTCTTGACAAACAGAACCGGTGCTCCCCATGGCGACGAACTAGGTCTAATAAATCCCTTATCCAATAATTCCTCAATCTGCTTCTTCATTTCGACCAGCTCATCGGTTGACATCCGATAAGGTCTCTTAGCTATCGGGGCTATTCCCGGTACTAACTCGATTACAAACTCTATGTCCCTGTCTGGTGGCATCCCAGGTGATTCCTCTGGAAATACATCCGGGTATTCTCTGACAACTGGTACATCTTCTATGCTGACGGCCTTCACACTATTGACCACCAACTGTCCATCCCGAGCGGCAGTTGCCTGAAACTCTATTTTTCTCCCACAAGGACTCTCGACTGATATGACTCTTCGTCCACAGTCTAACACAACCTTGTGCTTAGACAACCAATCCATTCCCAAAATAACATCTAAGGTCTGGGTATCCAACACCACTAAGTTTGCTAGGAACTCCGTTCCATCTATAAGCAACTTTACCCCAGAACATCCTACATCAGATCGAAGTTCTGATCCCGGGGATTGTACTAGCAATACATGCCTAAGGTTCACCATTTTCAACCCATTGTTCACAAAGAAAATCCGAGATACAAACGAATGCTGAGCTCCGAATCAAATAAAAGCTGTTGCAGTCTTCGAGTTGACAAGTAACTTACCCAAGACGACGTCCGATGTATTCTCGTGACCTTGATCTCGGTGACATGGTTGACTCTTGCCTCTTACTACGATGCGAGTGGCGGCTCCAGATATGTAACTCCACGGCTTGCTCTGGCGCAGTGTCTTTCTTTGAGTAGTCCCAAGGTTGAAGCGAACCGTGTCACTCCTCCTCCTTCTTAGGACAATAATTGGCAAATGCTCTGGCTCGTGATGATAAAACAACGCTTAACTGTCATCGCGGCTCCTGCAGTTGCGTTCCCCAACCGTGTTGGTGTCTGGAAATTTTGTCCGGCAGTCTTGGTATCTTGGCGGCGTTGTCATCACATTCCTTGGCTGAAATCAAGAACTGGTTTGGTGTAACCTCAAGCGCCGCGCCTCTGGCGTGCTCCTCGTTGTGCCATCCTCGCGCTCCGGTTGTCCTCCGGCTCCTTGCGCTTATCCTCCAATATCGGCGCCTTTGTTCACTAGCTCTGAAAATCGGAAAAGTGTGGGTTATGAGTCCCACCGCAGCCCTGAATTCAGTCCTTCATGAATCGAGACGCTCGCCTTATCCGCTACATCCTCGGGTGCGTAGCGTGCCAGCTGCGTGAACTTATTCAGATACTCGGACACTGATTGATTGCCCTGCTTCAGTGCCCTAAACTCCTCCTTTTTCAGCTCCATGATGCCTTCGGGCACATGGTACTGCCGAAAAGCAATCGTGAACTCCTCCCAGCTGATGTCCTGTGGGTGCTCATGAGCAACAAGAAGAGTTTTCCACCATTCAGCGGTTCCTTCAAGCTGATGAGAGGCATAGAGTACCCTCTCATTTCCTTCACACTGGGTAATGTGCAACTTTCTCTCTATTGTCCTCAACCAATCATCTGCCTCCAATGGATTGGCATTCCCAGAAAATGTGGGCGGTCGTGTCCTCATGAATTCCGACAGCCTCGAGTGTGGCCTCTGCACTGGGTTGACTTGGTTAACTTGGGCGGCGGCGGCTTGGGCAGTGACCTGCTGCATTTGCTGCATCATGGTATGCATCAACTGAGTCTGTGCAGCAATAAAGGCTCCCAAGTTCTGCATATCAACTGGCGGTGCTGGTTGAGGTCCTTGTCCTCCATCATCGATGTTTCCAGCTGAGCGAGAACCACTTCCATTTCCTCCTTGGTTTCCACGGGTGTTCACCATCTGCCGATTGCTCCATGGTTTAGAGACGAGAGGGAAATAAGAATAGACAAGTAATAGAGTACTTATGCGGGGACGAAGGTGTAACACAAAATCTAACTTTATTACTTTATTAATATCTGGGTATGGTTGCTCACAATGCCTAAAGGCCTTGCAACACATACCGATCACTCACAAGCATGAAAGAAGCAAATCAAACTAATACTCTGGAGTCAAACGCCTCTAAGGGTGACTCTTATTCCAAGACGCGACTCAACGAAGGAGTCTCAACTGCTAATCCTAACGCTCACTCCTCGAGCCATCCCCCACCGGAACTTCCGGGTGGATACACCGGCGGGTGTGCTGGTGCTGGTACAAACCTATCCCAACGATCCTCCGCTGGATGCGCCTCCTGCACAGGCTCGGGCTTCACTTCCACTGGCTCTGGCTTCACTTCCACTGGCTCCGACTTCACTTCCATCGCTCGCTCCTGCGCCAGGCTCCTCCGGTAGCTCAGGTCGTAGTCGCTGTCTCCAGCTCCCCAATCCTCTCGAATAGAGGGCCAAGTACTCACAAGTGCAATGATGAGCCCTCAGCTGCGTGAACTCGCCACGAGACCTCTGCAGCCTCGAACCGCCTCGCCGATAGCATCCTCTTGAGCGATAACATATCCGCCGTGGGTGATCGTGGCATCCTCCTCCTCGATGGGCTCTCGGCCAGTAGCGAATGTCTCTGCGTGGTGGTGACGAAACACCGTGCCATCCAACTCTCTCGGGTAGGTACGAGCAATCGCCTCATCGCCAGACGCGATGTCTCTCGAATCCCGCCACAAATGACAACCTCTGGCGTGATACGGATACGACGGCTCGCCTCGCCCTATCCCGGCGTAAACCGTGATAGTGACATCCTGCAATATCCACCCCGCCGATCTGACAAGAGTCCCTCGGTAGATCGGCTGTCATATCCTCCAAGCAACCGCATCATACGCCAAAGCTCCGCCGTACACCTCCAAAGGCGCCACCAAAGAGTGGATCATCCTCATCTCGCCAAAGGACACTCACGTGAGACTCGGATATTTTAAACACAAAGAAATATGTGTTAAGTTCAGCAAGGGTATGAAAGAAGAGAAGGGATAAGTCGAGATTGAATTATCATCTTGGCACATTTTAGCTTTAAGAAAATAGTTTTATCCTCACTCCGACCATTCTAACTAAGGGCGATCCTATACCAAGATGGCTCGATACCACCTCTGTCGGGACCCGAATTTGCAAATCCGGACCCTCGTGTTTCAAAGACTAGTCCAGATCACGCTTAGTGCACACAGCCTCAACATCGGTACATATCACGGATATATCCAACTAAATAATAAGTACTTTAATTAAATACTCAAACTAGTTGATTGACCTTATGGTCAAGTTACAAAGATACGCCAGCAGGCTAAGACTTATTAAAATATTCAAATGCGTGAAATAAAATAAACTCGTGGCGCCAACCAATTTGCCACAACTAACGACTGGGCTCGCTCCCTAGTTAAATCGGCTCCTCCGATACTCCTCCTCTGGCGGGGGTTGCTTCTTCTTCAACTGAAGTTGTGTTGTTGTGGGGTGAGTACTTTGAGCACTCAAAGAAGTCATGCATGTAATGCAATTCTAATATTCTCGTGCATGGCTTAGTACAAAGGATAGGCTATGGTTTATGTGCAAGACAAAGATTCAAGAATAACATAATAATTTGCAAAGCAATAAAACAAGAATAAGAATAGTAGCTTTCACAATATTTCAATTGTAAATCACATTTCCATCCTATGTCAAGTTCCTCATTACCAACCCAAGCATTTTCCATAAACAATTCATTTTCACGAAAATCTAACCCTTGACCAGTAATCATAAGCGATGCTCATTACGTGAGCACGGCTATTCGAATAGGTTGTACACTCGCAGAGGTTATACATTTTACCCACAAGATACAAGTCAAATACCACCAAGGCAAATAACCGTAACGAAGCCTTTCCAAAGTTCCATCTAAACTCAAGATCGCTGCCGCTAAGGTTTCAACACTGGAGGATCGGTTACCACACCTGTGGCCCCCTCTTGCGCCATGTGAGTTCTCATTCCGCTTCTCCGGCCTCACACCACCACGACAAGACCAAAGAATAGATTTCCCGGTTTACTCATTAAGCCCGCCCCATTCACGGAGCTTGTGGTCAGATGAGAGACTCGATTCAAATGCTCGCAAGGTTAAGTCCTTAGTTGACCGAGGCAAGACTAACCAAGTGTGATCTCAATTATCCAAAACCAATAAAACCAAATACGACCGCCCGATTGCCACTCTTGGCCCACCGAAACAATCTTGCCATTTGCCCCGTCTAAATCATTTTCCCACCCCTTCTTTACCATTGCACCACGTGCCATCATCAACTCAATAACACATGTCTCATTCACAAAGCATGTTCAATATCTCATTAACTCAAGATTCACTTTGGTATTCCAAAACCATGAAATGTCCACGCAAGGGGCTAAGCATACTACTTGGTCTACTCAACCCATGTTGGCAAATTATAAAAGTCCAACTATTAATCCATATCCTAGGGTGACAAAAGATTCATGGCCTACAATTATATATGACAAGGTGGCATACAAACAACTTAGGCATTTAACTAATCCCAAAACTTATTCAAAATCATTTCTATCAAATTAGCATGCAATAGTTTAAATCAAAATAATTTGCTCTAGTAGGTTCAACATGATCAAACACAACTTGCCTTCAAAAAGTCTTGATTACTCGCTCTCGAGCTTGCTCTCGGTCGAACCTCTCCTCGAAACCTTCGGCACTTCAACGCTCTACGCCAGAACGTAAACACAAACAATAAAATAAATAAACAGTGGGCAAACAGTGCTCAAAAATTCAATTAAAATTCATAAACAGAAAGATCACAATTTTACAAATTTATAGAAATTGGAATCACTCAAATCGGAGTTAAAACGCAAAAGTTATAAGCATTTGAAGTTTCAAAATATATTTAAAATCAATATACCGAATTAAATAAATATTTTCTTTTTCGAAAATCAATTATTAAATCATCTGTGACACGGTCGACACCAGAGAGTGACACGTGGCCTTCTTCGACGTCACCGGCCGCTCTCGTCTTGACGTCATCGTGGCGTCGGACGACTTTTGGTCAACTCAGCGGCAGTGGGACCCATCGTGGCGTCGGCATGACGCCGTGATGACGTCACACACGGTGCGTCTTGGTGACGGGTGGGCCCGTCTTTGTCGGCGTCTCATCGCCTGATGTTCGTCGCGGCGATCGACATGCGGGTTCTGCCTTGTCGGCGACTCATGCGCGCTGATGAGCGTCGCGGTGAGATCGACATATGGGTCCGCTTTGTCACCGCCACGCGTGAAAGATCGATCTTGGCACGACGGCGGTGGCCCTCGGATTTGCATCTAACGGTGGAGATTAGAAGATGGGCTTTACTGTTTTGGGGCGGCGTGGCGGATTTGAATCGTCGATTGGAGATCGGACGGTCGACGGCTTCGAGGCGGCAGCGATGGTCGCAGCGGCTGCTTGACCGAGATTTAAGATGTCGACGCGGCGCGCGGCTTCCGTGGTCCTCCGGCGGCGTCGGCGATAACGCTCCTGTCTTGGCGCGGCGAGATAAGTCCGATGGTGGCGCGGCGGCGGAGAATCACCGCGGCGATTTAACCGACGCCGAAGAAGAAGTCGTGACGGCCGGACCAGCGAGGTCATGCGGCTGGCGGCGGCGTCTCGGTAGCGTCTGGCGTCTGGTGGTGCGCGGCGCAAACCGAGGAACACGGGAGGGTGGCGGCGCATTAAATAGGGGCTCTTAAGCGTCGTCTTGCGTTCTCTGAAATCGCGGAGAGTCCGTGGCGGCGCAGCGAGTCCCATGGGAATAGGGTTGGTGACGTGGCGATCGTGAGCCGTCGGATGAAGATCGAGCGCCCACGCGCTAGGGTTTTCAAACGGCGCCGCATAACGATTCGCCCAACACTATTCATCCGGATTTTTAATTCTTTTTCGATTAAAAATATTTCCTAAAATAAAATAATTTGTTTGGGGCATTAAAAATATCGGAAAAATTAGGACAAATTCTCATAAATATTTTAAAACATTTGTGACTCAAATAAAATATTTTAAGCAAAACTTTATCTTAACTTTTCCATTATTTAATTAATTTGCTAAATGGTTTAATTCAAATAAATTCAAATAATTCCAAATAAATCCAAATAAATTCGAGAAATTCCCAAAATTCAAAATACCAATTTAATGCAAGAAAAGCAAAAATTGGGGTGTTACAGGTTAGGGACTAGGTTCAGGAGGAATCGAGGTCTTGGTGGTCAAGGATGTCATGCGAGACGTTAGCCAGAGAACATGCACATGGAGGTTAGTTAGTCACGTAATTCTGGCCAGGGGGTACATACATACGTGCAAGTTGTTTTTGGCCACGTTGGGCCAAGTTGAGATGTATCTGAGACTCTTTCCATGTTGGAAGAGGAGTTGTATTCTATCTCGTTTGGATTGCTCTGTATAAATAAGGGGAGGTGTCCCCTGTTTATTCAAGAGCGTTCAGGTTTGAGGGTTTGTACTCTTGTGTTGGAGTACTTTAAACAATGAAATAAAAATCAATCTTCCAGAGAGCTTCTTCTTGCGGTTGTGATTTGCTCTTGGTTTTGACATAGTTGATCAATCGCTTGAAGTTTTGTTCATCGTAGCAGTCACGAAGTTCATCACGGAGTTCGGTTATTTGCAAAGGCATCATCTTGCGAAGGTAATATCTTTTGATCCGTAGATCAGATCGGATTGATTCTTATTGGGTTTGATTCGTACTTGAATCTAGTTTCTACAGTTAAAATTTCACTGCAATCCAATGGTTAGATCTTCTGTAATTTGTGGTCGCCCAGATTGATGTCCTGCTCGCCTGACTGCTCGCGTGGTCGCCTAGATTCGGTCATCTTGCGAAGGACATAACTTTATATCCGTAGATCCGATTGACCTGATTCTTTTTGTGTTAGCTGCGGAATTGAGTCTAGTTTCTACAGTTAAAATTTCACGTCAATCCAACGGCTGGATCTTCGGGCATTTTTATTTTAGTGGTCATATATCGGTCTGCTCGCCCAGACTGTGCGCGTGGTCGCCCAACTGTTCACGTGGTCGCCCAACCTGCTCGCCCAAGTGCCAAACTGCTCGCCCAAGTGCCCAACCTGCTCGCCTCAAGTGTCCTCTTGCTTGTGTGCCCAACCTGCCGCCCCAAGTGCCCAACCTGCTCGCCCAAGTGTCCCATCGCTCGCCTGTGTGCCCAACCCGCCGCCCAAGTGTTTTTCAGTCGCCCAAGTGCCCTACTGCCGCCCAAGTATCCTCATCGTCGCCAGTGCCCAAACTGGTCGCCCAAGTGCTCTCTTGTCGCTCAGACTTCTAAACGGTCTCTCAACTTCGTGAATCAGTCTTCAAGCAATTTGAGTTTGAATTGAGGTGTTTCAAAAAGTTTAAGAATAAGATTTTAGCTTCCGCGTAATCATTCACCCCCCTCTGATTGACGCCATCCGATCCTACAGTTAATAACTCATCACCAACAAAGTTAGACCTCCACATGGTCTTTCAACAGCCTAGTCACCTACCATCACCTAGCTAGCTAAAATAAACCGAAGTGATAGGACATAGCAAAATGACACCTGCAGCGCATATAAATAGTACTTTCCTTTTTAAAACTATATATTGTTAAATAAAATCACAGAAAAATACATAAAAAATTTATTGCATAAATATACCTTTGACATCAATCCATTTGGCAACAACAACCTACCGACCAAATAGACTTGTCGGCCAAATGCATTAGTGACAAAACCGTTAGCAAAATAAAACTCTGTTGCTGAACGAATTCGTGATAGAGGTATATTTCTATGATTGTTTTCTCAACATATTTTTCTATAATCTATTTTTAAAACGTACTATTTAAAAAATCCATATACATACGTTTCCGAGGGTAACCAACTGAAAATAACAGTGCCTGCATGCATGTGCACTCAGCTGAGCCAAGATGGCCAGGAAGGAATGACTTGGCATGCACTTGTCTTTTCCATTCCAGGCTACTACTGTACCATTCCGCTTCTCTTCTTATCGGTGTCAGGTGACGCCAGCCCTGGCCCCAGTGCTAGTACCGTAGTAGGAGTTTTTGTTGTATTAAAACTCGTAGATTTACTTGCGTAAACCTGCAACTAGATAGTACGATATACTTACTTTTCATATACAATTCTAGTTTATAAAATTAATAATTATATTTTTATATAACTAATATCTATATATGATTAATTGTACGGTTATAATAATCTAATCTCATCAAAATAAGTGATGGAGATCATTTTTTATTTCAATTAATGTGATAATTTCTAGAATTTATTTCAAAATTATTGTAGGATTTTCTTGTCCTTAAAATAAAGAAGATGACTTAAATATCATCTGTTGTTTTTATTTATATAGATATAAATATGTCCGCTTTTAGCCGGATAATGTCACATAAGTGCTTTTTAGCGCCCTCTTCTTTACTCTTTATTGCAACTTTAAAAAAGGTCCCTGAACAGAACAGGACGGTCCTAATTAATCTTTGTTTAATCTGATCTCTGGACAAGCTATCTTGTTACCTGCTGTACTGGCCTGCTCCTCCCTGTTTCTCTTTGCTTTGCCTGTATGATTCTATCGTCTTTCATGTTCCTTTCTCTCCACATGTTTTGTATTCTGTTCTTCTGTGCTTGCTTGTGTCATTCGCCAAGCAGCCTAGCAGCTGCTGTGTGTACTTTTCCATGGAGCTCTCCTTTTGAAGTAGCGTTTTTTCTCCTTTGCCTTTGCAGAGTAACCACTGCCTTTGCTATCATTAGGGCTTGTCCTTTTGCTGTCCTCCGGGCCCCGTGTGGTGACCAAAGCTTTTCTTGACTGTGACCTGGGATTAGTTTGAAAAGATCATACGGAGAGAAAGATCACCTGCATTGGTAGTAGTATATATCGGCAGCTTGTTGATCAGGAATACAATGAAGAAAATATATACCAAAAGAGCTCTGATGAGGGGCAAAATGATCATGGCAAATTCTCGCACCTACTAATATTTCAGTTGCAAACATTCAAATATTCTATATTTTGCCTTACTGTTAGATGGAGATGGATCGTGGATGCTAGGGGTGAAAACGGGTCGGATACGGTCGGGTAGTAGGTCATCCCGTATCCTACCCTAATTATTTTTTTTCGGATACGGGTACGGGTACGGGTACGGGTAGTGAAAATCGGGTAGGATACGGATACGGATACCGGGTATTTACGGGCGGGTAGAAAACGGATATGGATATTATACAGACGGGTACAATACGGATAACGGGTACTTAGTCGGATAGTACGCAAACCACCTAGAATCAAAGCAAATATATAAAACTTACAAGCGCTTCATTAAAATTTATAGTACCCATGATTACCTCAAGTAGAGATACCAATTATCACACATAATCCAACAATAAAGGAACTGTAAACAATACAGACAAAATTAAAGGAACAAAACTGAAGTAATCTTCCAGTTTTCCCTACATGGACACTAAAAGAATTGTCAGCATTGTAACAAATAAAACAACATCAAAGTGACTAAGGATTACCAGGAGCTGGAGTCAATGGCCTGAACCACATTAAATTAAGAAGACTGTAGTCCCCAACCAGTAAAGGATTGATTTGAACTATATGCAGACTAAGTGAATAATTCATTGCAGTAACTTGGTCGCGTGAGAAGCTAATTCCAGTGTGGGGAGCTATATCCAGTGTGGCAATCCCGGCTCCCACGTCTTTGTACCATGTTTGGAGCACAACAGCCTAGTGAAACAGAAGGTGAATTATAATGGGGTTGACAGCATATCTAGAGCAAATGTTACAAACAAATCAAAAGTATCTATGAATGAAGTCAATGTTATAAATCACCTAAAGATTTGTAGTACGTAGGACAGGAAAAAATCCAAATGATAAATAAAAGGGCAAATGATACAGTAAAGGGCAAATGGTAAGGTTCAACCTCACCAGGCTAAGAGGGCTAGAAAGTAGAAACTCCTGAAATAAGATGATAGGCTGTTCTATAGTATCTTACGCATTTCGGTTAAGGCAGATGGTACAACAGAACTGTGTGATTCATTCCAGTAAGATATGAAGAAAAAAATAGTTGAATTTCCACAATATACAATCACCATGTTCTATAAGCAAACAAAACAAGTACAGAAAATCAATCATATTTCAAGCATCAGAATGTTATCCACAGACCAAAAAAAAAAGGACTGCAGTTTGCTGATTTTACCCCACTGCGAACTTTCTTCAGAAACTTCTTTCCTCCATCACGAAGCTTCCCATTTGACAAAAATTGATCATCCCACTGTTGACGAGAAAGCGGCGGCCCTGAGGCGGCGGGCGGCGGGGGCCGCAGGAGGGAGCCGAGGCGGCAGAGCCCGAGGTGGGGCGCGGGGATGACGCCGGCGGGGCCCCGAGGCGGGTGGCAGCTGGCTCAATGGGCTGAGGGAGCCGAGCGAGTCGGCGAGGGCTCGAGGGAGCCGGTTCCAGGGATGCGCCGAGCCGCCGAGGAGGACCAGCCGGGCGAAGGGACCACCGACAACTGCAGTAGATCTTGCCGAGTCGCAGGAGGGAGGAGGGCAGGACCGCAGGAGCCAGAGGCGATCGAATTCGATTTTCGATTGGGGGATTTCCAATTTGGGGGGAATGGTTCGGTCAGTAAGCCAGTAAACCCTAAGCTCTCACTTGGGCCAACCCTAAAAGGCTCAAATCTAGCGAATGCCTTAATGGGCCGTGGCTGACTGGCATGTATGTATTTGATACTCCCGGGTACCCGAACCTCGGATACCCGTATCCGACCCGAGATCCTCGGGTATTGTCCGGGTAGTGTCCGCTCCGAATCCGACGCTCAGCTATCCGGGTACTATCCGTATCCGATCTGGGAAAAAAGTACCCGTATCCGTATCCGAAAAAACGGGTAAAAATACTACCCGTATCCGGTATCCGACGGGTAATACCCGACCCGTTTTCACCCCTAGTGGATGCGCAGATCTATGCATATTTTGTAAAATGTACAAATGAGAATCGATGATTGTGTGAGCAGCTTATGATCATTTGTTTCCCTGCCTCTTTTTCGTCTCTGTTCATATCCCTATAAAGAACAACGTTGGAGCACGACTTTTGATGCAAATGTACGCGATCGATTATGACCCGGTGAAGGGCGCTTAACCACACTTTGATGCACAGGTTTGGCTTTCAACTTGACTGTCAGTTTTTTCCTACCAATCTAGCTAGCGTATCACTAATGCTCTCAGAAAACATGTATAGTTCATGGACATTCTGAATTCTGATTCACATGTACCTAGATATATAGCTCTTTCCTACTCTTAATTTGTTTCCTGTTTGCTGTGTTGTTTGTACTTTGATTTTCACCTCATCAATGCAATTTTATATGGTAGAGAGCTCTATACCCTGTTCCTAAAAAAAGAAAGACAAAGGAAAAAAATGTCCATTCTAATTCACCATGTAAAATTAATTTGAAATGTTCAACATATAATGAGTTTTCTTTTACTAGCTAGTAACCGATTTACTAGCCAGTGAGACCTCAAACTAACAGTTTGCTCTCTTCAGTCTAAATTGGACTTCAGTATGTTTACAGCATGCTTTCGATCTTTGTCTTTTTCAGTCCTGATACTTTATTCCAGATACTTTTGAGTGACACCTACTTATACCATATATGGGTGACACTTTATTCCTGATACTTTTGAGTCCAGAGGGAAAGACGCTGTACACACTTCCCAGCTGTGTTTTGAGATCACAGCAAAAACTACGTTACATAAAGTATATGAGATAATTTATACCATACCATTGTAAAAAATTAGTATTTTAAATAATACTACTCGTTAATTCAATGACATATGACTTTTAGATCTATATATTATTGAGACAACGATTGGCATGGATAGTATTAATTATCCCTATGTAGAGAGAGACACTCCGGCCAGGTCATCTCTCTTCGCTCTGGTTATCTATATCTATACTATATATTAAAGCGTTCAAGATTGCTGGGCATTTAGGCATGCCAGGTGTCGCCGGTCACCCAGAAGCCCTCCAAAAAATTGTAAATCGCGTTTAGGTTCTTTTCACGATTTTTTAATAAAATAGACCCGAAAAAATTTTAAAATTACGTTTAGATCCCTCCGTGGTTCACATTTAGGTCCTCCTGATGGTTTTTAACGGAACGGACCCCGGATAAAAAATAGATTACTTTAGCTCCATCTACGGTTTATGTTTGGCTCCTCTCAACGAAGTTTTAAAGAAGCAGTCTCAAAAACAAAAATACATCTCGACCAAAAGAAAACACAAGTTCGTTAAAGGTTTATAGTAGCCTATAGATTCGCGATGGGTCCTAATGGCCTTTTTTTAAAAAAACAAGAAACGGTTTTCTAAAAAAATACAAGTTCGCTCGAGGCTTATAGCAGCCATAGATTCACCCGCTGGTCCTAACCGCGTTTTCTAAAAAAACAGATTCGTCAAGGTTTATAGCAACCCATAAATTCGCCGACGATCCTAACTACCCGCTTTTTAAAAAATTATGAAAACTAAAAATACAACCGAGTTCTCCAAATTACGTAAAAAACAATGCGGTTTTCTATAAAAAACACAGATTTGACGAAGGTTTATAGCAACCTATAGGTTCACCAACGAGTCCTAACGCAAAAAATAAAATAAAAATACAAATAAAATTACATTTATATCCTCGGTTTTCTCCTAAAAACAAAAACACAGATTCACCGATAATTTATAGCGGTCCACGTGTTCGACGGGTCCTAGAGATCTTTTTTAAAAAACAAGAAGATCGGGATTACGCAAAAATAAAAATAAAATACGCTTGTTTTCTTCCAAAACAGAACCGCAGATTCGTGAACAGCTTTATAACGGTCCACGATTCGCCGATGAGTTCTAATGACCTATTTTTTAAAAAAGAAACACAATAAACCGGAATTACACAAAAAAAAAACAAAAATATCTTTAGATCCCTCTACGTTTTTCTCTAAAAAAACTCACATTCCCCGACAGCTCCTAACAATTCAAAGATTTGCCGATGCCTTCTAGCTGCCCATTTTTTTAATAAAACAAGACAACCGAGATTACGCAACTTTTTCAGAAATATCCGTCGAACAAAATTTCGCACGACGCAACATCGCGACCGAATTTTTCAAATTTCGTGCGACACGTAATGCGCGTTACGAAATTTTGTACGACGCAGCGTAGCGCGTGGCACTGGCTAGTTTGATCGATCGATGAGGGACTCAGGACCCTCTAAAAAGATGAGAGGTCACTGCAAGCCACATCAGATCCATCGAATCGATCACATAAAGTATCATATGTTGTATCATCATCCATCCATCATCATCATTTGCAGGGGATTCCCTGCCGTTCCCTGTTGCATGCATGCTGATTATTGATTTTGTCCGTATAATTCTATCAGTGGTCCGACCTGATAAATTTTTGTGTCCGGTCAAATCTAACTACTCAACAGACTAAGATGAAAATTTCACTTGGAAAATAGCGTTTACAGCAGCAAAGCTGCAATGCACGGAGATATGCCCTCGAGATAATCATAGAGATGATTATATTTCCTCATGCTCATATATTATTATCTTGTTCCTTGAATAATGTCATTATTATTTATTAACAAGTATATGGCTTGTTTGTGAAACTCTATATATAATCTTGTGATGATTATTCACTACTATAAAATGGTACATCACTATTGCTTCATCTATATGGGTTCTTAAGTTTTTAGAAAAAAACAATTGTGATAGAAGACTTATAAGGGGTGTTAATAATAATCACTATTGGTTCCTAGGTTAAAAACGATTGTGATGTAGTACTTGGCACATCACAATCAGTTCTTATTTGAGAAGCGATAGTGATGTGCATGTTCATCACTATCGATTTTTACATAAAAAATGATAGTGATGTACGTGCACATTACTATCGGTTCTCATATAAGAACCGATAGTGATGTGCCCGTACTCATCACTATCTGTTCTTTTGTGAGAACCGATAGTGATGTGCGTGACCATATTACTATCGCTTTTTAAGTGAGAACCGATAGTGATATGCATACACATCACTATCGTTTCTTATGTGAGAACTGATTGTGATGTGCCTCGCTAGGTTATTTATACCTCAGCGAACTCTCTCTGTTGTTCGGATGAGATTTCTCCGTCTCCACTCGAAAAAACAACACATATTCTAGTTGGAAGCAATAATTGAGTAAGCCAAAACTTTGTTGATCAAGCCTTTGGCCGAGTTGAAACTGAACTCTGTAAAATAGTATCAGTGCTGGTTTTTATGAAAAACCGATAGAGATGGATTGGTATCAGTGTCGATTCATATAAAAAACCGATAGAGATGATATGGTAATAGTGTCAGTTTTTATAAATAAAACCAATACAGATGGATTGGTATCAGTGTCGGTTTGTATAATGAACGGATAGAGATGATATAGTGTTAGTGTCGGTTTTTCTTAAAAAACCGATAGAGATGATATAGTATCAGTGTCGGTTTTTCTATGAAAACCGATAGAGATAATATAGTTGTCGGTGTACTTTGCACCGGGGTACCCTTTCCGCCGTGAAAAGTAATAGGCCCAAGAAGTCAGTCTGGCGATCATGCCCTACTCATGGGTGAGCGTAGCGTGGCACTACTGGCGGGCGTCAAGCGGGTATGCCACTGCTCGCCAAAGTAGGAGTGTAAGTTCAACCTTCATTAGTTATGGTTTTGGTGTTAATGACAAATCTAATCTTGTGTTAATGACAAATCCAATATCAAGTTAATCCCCTAATGCGATTTTGTTATTAATGACAATCCTATATCGAGACTAACATGTTTGTTTAAGAATATCTTTGTTTAGTCTCATCGCATTGAAAAATGGAAAACCCGAGGTATGTATGCATATTCATTATAGTATTAGTTGCATACTTTGGATACAAGTTAAAGTATGAATGTCCCCATTATATTAACCACAAACGTGCATCATGTTTTCCAAATCCACATATTACATGGATGCACATATTTAGGGGAGTTTGTAGTTTAACTTGAAAGTCTCTTTGTATTGATCGATTCAGTTATTGACACACATAAGGATCAAGACAAAGAAACTAAATCCTTGAGTATATGTTTGAATTGCCTAGTTATAAGTATACTCATGGTAATATAGGATATACTCCAATACGATCAAATTGGATATGTGCATATTATGTCCAAGTCAATTATATCTATGCACATATACATGTGGAGTTTATTCTATAGTTGATGACTTAGGTAATGATCATTTCCACACAATTTACATATAATGGATCATTACTTTTCATCAACATGAGTATATGAAAACTTGTGTAGTTAATATATACTCATATCAATTTAAATGATAATTTAAATTGAGTTCATTTGTCTTGTTAATCATTAAAGAACATTTCATCATGTGTTGATGGTGTTCCGTGATTAATTGAGGACAATGAATAGTTCTTAAGTATAATAAAGCATGGGTTGCATTATTGTACTTAAGACACAATTAAATCATTCAATTTGATTTGGGTTGTGCTCAATTGATCTAGAGGCATCCATTATGTGTTAATGGAGTGCAAGAGATAATTGAGATAACCATGCATCTTGGACTAACTATTTTATGAGTTGTGATTGAGTTAGGTCCAAAGATGGATGAGATGATGAGAACGGATAAGGACGGCATCATGAGTTGATGGGCGTCAAGAATAGATCCCGAAGATAAAGAAGGGTAACGATCCCGGGGGAGTATCAAAGCGATGATCATAAAGACCCCAAAGGGGATTGCTTGATGCGCGGCGAAGGTATAATTAGATAGGCTAAGGACTTTGTAGTCTTTGAGTCTAAGGTTTTATCGCCGTGCTATTAAGAGGGGTCGTTCCCTTTGCTTGAGCTTCATCATGTGTTGGTGATCTCATTTCGCGTTCACTCAAGCTCAAATCTTATTTGATTTGGTTTTTGCATATGGGTTAACCATTTGGCATATGTTGCGAATGGGTTAAACTTATGCTTGGTTGCATTTGGTTTTCGCATAATGCTTTGATTTGCATGTGTTGCAAATAGGATAAGCTAATGCGTTGGCTTTTGCGTGAAGTTCACTTTTGCATGTGTTGCATTAGTTGAAGCTTCATGATTTGGTTTCGCAAAACATTTTTATAAAACCTTGGTGTTGCTTGGAGCTAAGTTTTGCATGTGTTGCAAAGGAGAGAGCTCAAGCATGATTTGATATTTGTGTGTTTGTATGGAGCTAGAGGCTTGCATGTGTTAAGTAGTAAAGAGCTCATACGTGTGATTTGGTTTTAGTTAAAGTTTGGTTTTGGTGTTGCATGGGACTAGAGAATTGCATGTGTTGCAATTAGAGAGTTCATGCATCTTGATTTGATGTTGCTTGGAGCTAGACTTTTGTATGTGTTGCAAAGAGTAGTGCTCAAGCATGAAATGTGTTTATTGTGTTGTTTGCAAGTTCGTTGCGCTTGAATAAACCGAGGTTTATGAGTCCTAATTCGAGAGCATGTGAGTAGGGCTTGCAACGGTGTTGGCAAGTTGACTGGGTCTCGTGTTGACCTTCACATGGCTAGGGGATTAATCTCATAAACTCGAGTTTGATTTGCTTAATGTTTTGCAAATAGTCTTTGAGTTGATTGTAAATGTGTTTTGCAATTTGGTTGAAATTCTTGAGCATGGGCTGTTGGTGCAAATGTGTTTTGCGTATGTATGATCATGTGTTGATCATCTATGTGGCTCAAAGAATAAGTTTGGTTTTGGAGAAATGAATTTGGAGTTCAATCTGGTTTTTCTCTGAGGGCATGGGGCGTGA